>SZWC01001344.1:108909-143283 GCA_023375785.1 Penium margaritaceum
GAAGGCGAGGACGTCCTAAAATTCTTGCAGCAGTTTGAGACTCTCCTTCAGCAAGCCAGCAACATGGGCTGGAGCCTTGAAGCCGACATGCAGGGGATGATTCTCCTCATGGCTCTTCCACCAAGCTGGGGCCCCATGATTACTGTGATTGGTGGCTGGCCAGAGGACCACGTGAAGTACTCCAACATCTCAGAGTACATCCGCAATGAGGCTATGCGGCGTAGCCATAGCGAGGCCAACATCGCAGCCTATGCTAAGGGCGCAGCAAGCAGCAGCGGCACTAGCAACTCAGGGCAGCAGAAGGGGGCAGGCGGCAAGGGGAAGGGCAAGCGACGGCCTGGCAACTGCCACAACTGTGGCAAGGCAGGGCACTGGGCATGCGAGTGCCGTTCTCCAAAGAAGGAAGGGGTCAAGGGAGAGGGAGAGAAGGGTGACAAGGGAGGCAAGGGTGGGAAGCAGCGCACCGCACTGATGGCACAAGGCACGACTGGTGCTGGCAATGCACTCCTTAAGCCAGGGGCCTTTGCACTTGACTCTGGCACAAATCACCATTCCACCAACGACAAACGGGGGTTCACCTCCATGGGCCCCTGCCACCTCAACTTCCGTTGTGTTGACGGGAGGGTGGAACCAGCTGAAGGGGTGGGTGACAATCTGGTCACCATCCAGGTGAATGGCCAAGAGAAGGAGCTCTAGCTCACCGAGGCAGTCTATCTGCCCAACTTTGCTGCCAACCTACTCTCTGTCGGCAAGATTACTGACCGAGACATGACGGTCGTCTTCGACAAGAATAGGGTCGTTATCCTTCCCACGTTGGCAGTGAAAATACACTACGCTGCAAAGAGTGTGGTGGCGGATGTTCCACGCGTGGATGGCCTCTACATCCTCCAAACCAAGGTGGAGGGTGCTGCCAAAGCTGGGGCAGCCATGACTGCCCCAACTTCTTTTTCCCCTTTCCTTTGAGGAAAGGGGAAAAAGAAGCTGCCGCCGATGACCCCACAAGAGGCATGGTCGGGCAAGAAACCGGATGTCTCACATCTGCAAGTGTTTGGCTGCCAGGCCTATGCCAAGAAGCTGACGAGGAAGGGTGCTAGTAAGCTGGATCCGCAGGCCAAGAAATGTCTGCTCTTGGGGTACGACAGTGCCCAACGCTCTTACAGGCTCTAGGACCTACAAGGCAACGAAGTGATTCATAGTAAAGACGTGGACTTCAACGAGGCTGTCCTAGGAGCAGAGCAGCAGTTCAAGGACGAGCCAGTGTCCAAACCGGGTGAATGGCTGGTTTTACTGGAGACAGGTGATGAGGCACCATAGGGGTGGAGCAACGTTAAGGCAACAGAGGCAAGAGGAGTGGTAGCTTCAGGGAGAGCCGCAACAGAGGACTCTGATGTTGATTCAGATTCCTCCTCCTCTGATGATGAGGACTCTTCCACTAAGGGAGAGTCTATGGTAAGAGAACCAGAGCAGCAAGAGCAGCAGCAGCAGGAGTAGCAGTAGCAGCCGTCGCAGCATCAGGCAGTAAGACGCAGCTCGCGCTTATCTATCCCACCACGACAGTATGATGCTACAACTGGTGAGTGGACTGGTCTGAGTTATGCCTTCGTGGCTCAGGGAGAGCCGTCCACAGTGGCAGAAGCACTTGCTCTACCGGATGGGGCCAAGTGGTAGGCCGCCATAGAAAGCGAGTTGGCCTCGCACAAGGAGAACAGGACATGGAAGCTGGTGGACCGGCCCGCTGGCGCTCACGTTGTAGGGTGCAAGTGGGTCATGGTCAAGAAGCTGAAGCAGGATGGGACCATCGACCGCCACAAGGCGCGGCTGGTGGCCAAGGGTTTTGTGCAGCGGCCGAGGGCGAGTACGATGAGACGTACGCGCCCGTCGTCACCTTTGCAACGATCCGGTCTCTCCTCGCAACAGCAGCAGCCAAGAACTTAGAGGTTCACCAGATGGATGTCAAGACTGCATTTCTCTACGGAAAGCTTGACAAAGAAGTCCTGATGGAGGTGCCTAAGGGGGTGGATGCACCACCCGGAAAAGTTTGCAAGCTCAACAAGTCATTGTATGGGCTGAAATAGGCCCCGAGGTGCTGGTACAAGGAGATGGACGCCTTCGTGGAGGGGTCCGTGTACGGTCACTGCGAGAACGACCTTAGTATGTACGTACAATAGGACGAGGATGGCCTCGTCTTGGTGGCTCTTTACGTCGATCACCTCATCATCTGCGCATCATCGACAAAGGTGCTGAAGAACATCAAGATGTAGCCGAGCAGCCGGTTCTAGATGAAAGACCTTGGACCTCTTGAGTACTACCTAGGCATCAGTGTCACGCGTGATCGCTCAGCCTGCACCATCAGGCTCAGCCAGACCAAATACATTGATCACATCCTCAAGCGGTACGACATGGAGGACTGCAAACCCGTCAGCACCCCCATGGCAGCAGATTGCATCCTCACCTCAGGTGCCGCTCCTACCAACAAAGCAGAGCAGGTCGACATGGCAGGCGTGCCATATCAGTCTGCCGTGGGTAGTCTAATGTACGCAATGGTCGCAATTCGCCCCAACATCTGCCACGCTGTGGGGCAGGTGAGCAGGTATGTGGCCAACCCTGGGCCACAACACTGGCAAGCAGTCAAGCGGATCTTTCGCTACCTGAAGGGCACGCGGCACTTGGGTATCCAGTACGGTGGGGTGCCACAGTCGGAATCCTTGCGGCTCATGGTGTATACCGATGCAGATTGGGCCGGGAATGTCGACGACCGCAAGTCCACGTCGGGCTACGTGTGCGTGCTGAACGGAGGAGCCGTGTCATGGGCAAGCCCGCAAGCAGGACTGCGTCTCCCTCTCCACTGCCGAAGCAGAATACATCGCTCTAGCGGAAGCGTGCAAGGAGACAATGTGGCTGCGCAGCCAGCTCCAAGAGATACGAGCACCTCAATCGGCCGCAACGGTGGCCAAGGTGGACAACAAGTCTGCCATCAACATGTCCAAAAACGGCACCTTGACGCGGAGGACAAAACACATCGAAGTTCGGTACCACTTCAGTCGCGACCTCGTCGCTAAGGGAGTGCTGGAGCTGGAGCACGTTGCGTCCACGCTCAACCGGGCAGACATGCTGACAAAACCCCTTCACCGAGAACTCCACCTTGCAGGAAGATAGGGTATCGGCATGAAGATCGTAAGTGACAAAGACTGAAGACAGGACAAGTGACCAGAGGTGCAAGGGAGAGATTGTTGTTATATGAATGCCCCTTGGCCACTAGTCTCCAGAATTGGCAAGTAGTGGACAGACCAGGCATGCACTGCTAATGTGGAGCAAGTCCCCTGGATCCTGTCCAACGGACTAGGCATGCACTGTCCTTTTTCAAGGATAAGTCCCCTGGGTTTTTCTGATGATGGCTATTCAGATTGTCAATCTGACCATACCGATGGAAAGAGCAGGTGTCAAACTGTCAGCTGTCCAAGTTTCGGGCTGATCCAACGGTCGGATTGGAAGATGCAAGATGTGCCTTGGATCAGGGGATGTCTTCCCTGATTGAGGGGATGACCTCCTTAATTTAAGGAGTGACATCGGCCGAGGCGCGCGCGCTTCGGGTTAGCCGAGGCGCGCGCGCTTCGGCTGCCAAAGGCACTCTTCAACTATTTATGCCTTGTACTTGCCATTGTCTCAACAACTCCTTCACTTGATGTCTCTTGTTTGAGCTGTGCGCTTGAGATTGAGCTTGATGTGAACTGCTAAGGTGGTTGTAATCTTGCTCGTGTGAGAGTGCTGACTTAATTTGTTGGGCTCTCACACCAAGGAAGAAGAAGGCTTAGAGGGGGGGAGCCCCTAAGACCTTGAGCGAAAGCACCTGGGTAGCTAGGTCTCACCAGAGGCATAGTTAATTCCTTGGGGGTGATCGTGATCCTTGGGTGAAATTCCCTTGGACGGTCGGCAGCTGCCATTGTGTCGGTGCTGTTTTCTAGACCGGAGCCTCAGGCCACGTGACTCAGGAATAACAGGGTACCCTACTTCAATCGTGCCGTCCACTTGGTTAGCGGTCCGCTTCTTGCTCGTGAGCACAAGGCCCCACTTCCGAGCACATTCCATGCTCACAAAACTTTGGCTTGCGCCACAATCTAGAAGAATCCCCACCTTCCCCTTGACGCCTTTCACACGCGCCTCCAAGAGAAGTGCGGGCTGCTTCACCTCATACCCCGCGTCCCATGCCTTGACCTAAAAAAACCCCTTATCTTCCGCGAGGCGTTCTGGTGGGCGGTCAACCGGCGGTTTGGGTTGAGAGGAGCCAAGAGTAACGCCATCTACTCTCGGCTCTCCTCGTTTCCTGACTCCTTTGTTGCTTTCACTGCTTCCTTTGTGGCTTGCTTCCCCTTCCCTTGTCGCTTACCCTTGTCGTCGTCCTTCTTTGGACTCCGACAATCATGCGCAATGTGGCCAGGCTTGCCACAGTTGTAGCACTTGCGCTGTTACAATGCGCCGATCTCCATGGGTGTGTCGTCGCTCTCGGCCCGCTTGCCGTAACCACCACCAAAGGAGTTGTGGCTGTTGGCATGAGCCTGTTGCACGCGCGAGTTGTACCGCTCTGCTGCGGCGATCATCCCTGGCAGGTCGTCGTTGAGGTCGTGCATCACCTTCACAGCGCGGGCGTCGTTCTTGAGGCCGTTGCTGTAGTGGAAGCACAGTTCATGAGAGTCAAAGCCACAATTGGCAACGATCTCACGAAACCTGCGGGTGTAGTCAGCGACGCCGCCAGTTTGGCGAAGCCGACGCAACTTGACACGCGCGTTGTTCCTCACGTCACCCACAGTGAAGCGCTTGATGAACAAATACGCAAATTCCTTCCACAAAGTCGGCCATTTTAGGATAGGGTCGCCACTGCTGCAGGTTGGAGCCGATGGGGTTGAGATTCCGGTCGCTGCCGCAATGCCGGCGACCATTGCTGCTCCAGTGCTGTGTGGATTGGACCGCATCATATCGGCCCACCAATCCAACGATGCCCCTCTCAATAGGGCCACGGCATAGTCACGGCGCGCCTCGTACCTTGAGGCATCCACGCCGATGGCGGTGCAGTTCAATTCTAGTCTGAGTATCCAAGCATGTGGAGCTGGCCCATCCTTCTTCGATGGGTTGAACGGCTCCGGCTTGGGCGGGCTCGGGATGCCCACCGCAGGTTCGTTTGCGGTGGCAACTGCCACTGGTGTTGGCATTGGAGTCTTTACGAGCTCCTGATTGAGGTATGCGTTTTGCTTCTCCAACAGGTCCTTCTTGGCCTGCATGTCAGCGAGCAACTTCTGCAGTGCTGCGGCTGCTGTTGCTTTGCCTTGCGCATCAAACGCCGTAGCCAATGAGGACGACCCGAATGAAGTCATCTTTGCGTCTGGTGCAACTTCTTCCTTAACGGGTCCTCCGGTTACCGCCCTGTCACACGAGTGCGTGGTTGGCCTTGGGCACGGATTTGCCAAGGAGACAAGATGTGTGCTGGTCTACGCTAACCAGGAGAGGTTGCCACAAAGAAAATTGTGCCCCTAAGACAAGGTTGGCTTTGATACTAAGTGTGAACCGGGCGCGGTGTGCTAGCCTCAACCGGATGGTGTAGGCACCAACCGGCGGCAACGGCAACCAAGGGGAGGCCGGTGCACACCAACCCAGGAATGCGGAAGCATAGGGTTGTCTTGGGGGAGCACGGGAACACGTGTGGCACAGTGTGAGTAAATTGTTCTTGTTATTCAAGTGTCAACATACAAGACTACATGTACATGATGAGACATCCTAGGCGACCCGAGGTCGCCGAGCCGTACACAAAATTGTACGGGCCTGGGATGAGCATTATTGCCTTAGCATCACGTAGCTCATCTTCCCAGCTTTTCAACGCACCAAGAATCGCATCATTCCATGGAGGAACGGCCGCGATATGGCCGTTTCCGTGAACCACGGTAATCTGCCGCTGGCAGCACCACTAGCGGCGGTGAACTGCCCGAAGCGCCCTTTCTGGTAAAAACACACTGGGGCGCCGTTCTGAAGTACCCTTGGCCCTCAATGATTCTTGAATCATTGCATATCCGGGCCCCAAGGTGCGGTTTGGCCTTGTTCGGTCTTCCAAGGGTCGAGCCTTGGTCTTTGGGACGATTTCCCGTCACCTTTTTCCCCTCGGCCGGTCCAACCTTTGGCCGGGCGTATCTTCCTGAATTCTTGATAGATCGACCCCGTTTTTGGATTGATCTCGTATGGTTTCTCCTGTAGATTCCAAATCCACAGTCATATTGTAATTCAAGGAAGCCACAAGCCGTAATCAGTGCCGTTGGCATTGTCTGGCTTACAGTTTGGGTTGGTACAAACATGCAGCGGGCAGACTTTCTAGCCAAGGCGCTAGCACGTGGGAAGTATTGGCCTGAGGGTGAGTGTGCACCCTGGAGGGTCCCTAGCAATGGCTGGTTCACACCGCCAACTGTTTTTGGAGAGACGGAAACTGTGGAGGCAACAGGTTCCAAGGAAGGCAAAAAACTGGTCAAAGAGTGAGGCAATAGTTTTGGCCTCAATTGACTAGGAATGAACTCTTGATCAAGGCTTACAAGCAGTAGCATTTTATAGCCACTGATCGAAGCTTTCCAGAACACCAAAGCATGCCAGATTTGAAGCTTCCTAGCAGATTCTATGGCTTCTAGAGTGGCCCTTGGTAGGCTGTCATTTTCCCACCTAGGAAGGCATCCCTTCCTTCCTCTAGAAGCTTCTGCCCCTTCCTAGATTCCTCAGCTTGCTTCTAGTAGGAGGGAAGGTGTCCAGAAGACCAAGACACCTCTAGATGCCTTGTTGGACAAGTCACCCCTTCTAGAAGGTGTGCCACCTTCTTGGACCCTCACCTGGCCTTCTAGAAACTTAAAGAGGAACTGTAGAGGTTGAGCTAGCTTCCTGGCATCTATTTTCTACCTCCCTTGAGGCAGGACAGATATTCATCTTGTAGGACTTGAACCCGGGCCCCTGCCTCTATAGGTGAACACCATTAACCACTAAGCCACCTTGGCTTGCCTTTTTGGTTTTCCTTTTTGGAGTCACTCCTGCCATGGTGAGGAACATTTCTCCAACAATCTCCCCCTTGCGCATCACCCATGGCAGTTGTCCATGCTTAATCTGCAACTCAGGAGCCTTTCTCCTCATGCGAGGCGAGCTTATACTTTATTGCTCCCTCTCACTAAGCCCCATCCTTCTTGTGTAGTGCCACATTCACGCTCGTCTTGCGTGAAGAAGACTTGTGCGAACCCTGTCCAGATGCCCTTGTCGGCATCGTACCTTTTTGTCCTTCTTTGCACACAGTTGCTCGTGCGGGGTTCTTGAGGCGGTTGTTGTTGTTGTTGTCCCCTTTCGGCGCCATCCTCTCCAAGCGCCTGCTCCCCCTCTCTCGGAGACCTTGGAGACATCGGTCGACTCCCCGCCTCCACGTCCATCTTCGGTGCTGCGGATTCCTCATTCGAACTGGCCGGAACAAATTCTTTCACTCACCCATCCCTTGGGCAATCCTCTCTCGCCGGTGCTGCTCCAAGGACGTCACCCTCATTCACGTCCTCCGGCATCTCCCCCTCAAGGAGTGGCATCCACTCCTCCCTCTTGGAGAGACCTGCCTCCTTGTCTGTCCAACGGCTTTTCTCGTCAAACGTGATGTCGCGACTCCGCACAATCTGCTGACTCCTTGGGTCAAAGAGCAGGTACGCCTTGCTTCTGCTCTCATATCCAAGGAAAATACACCGGCGGGTACGTGGGTCCAGCTTGCTCCGTCCCTCACGTGCCTGCACCATTGCATGTGCAATACAACCAAACGTACGGAGGTGACCCACCGCCGGCTTCCTCCCGCTCCACATTTCTTGTGGCGTCTTCCACGCCTTGCTCTCCTTGTCCTTCAGCGGCTTGGTCGGCATGAGATTCATGATGTACGCTGCTGTCCTTGCCGCCTCCGCCCAATACTATTGTGTAAGGCCGGCATCGCTCAACATGGATCGCACCATGTTAAGGATTGTGCGATTCGCTCTCTCTGCGACGCCATTCTGTTGTGGGGAGTGTGGAGTTTCTTTCTGCCACTCAATCCCCTTGCTCTTCATCCACCCAAGGCACCCCGCATATTCACCGCCGTTGTCACTCCAGTACGCCTTCACCTTCAACTCTGTTTGCCGCTCCACATCAGCCACAAACTCCTGCATGCACGCAAGGACCTCACTCTTCCGCTTCATTGGGTACAGGTAGAGTTTCCGGCTGTGGTCATCGATGAAGGTGAGGAAGTAGCGAGCTCCGCCGATGGAGCTCTCAAGCGGTCCACACACATCTGTGTGTACCACAACCATTTTTGCCGATGCACGCGTCCCCTTGGCGACAAACGGCTACCGAGTTGATTTGCAAATGATGCATGGCTCATACACGGTCTCCTTGGTGACATCAAGCCCGCTGATTTAGAGACCCCGCATCACTTCCCTCTTGGCCATCTCCTTTATGGTCAATGGAGAAATGTGGCAGAGTCGGTGGTGCCATAGGTCCAGGTCTCCTCCATCCTTCGTTGCAAGATTGGCGGCGTTGGACCCCACCCGGCTGCTGAGGATCTTCGCGCGTAGCAGGTACAAGTCCTCCTCCCTCTTGGCACGCGCAATCACCTCATCTTTGCCCTCTTTGCAGATGACGGCCTCCTTCTTTGTGAAGAGCACCTCAAGTCCCTTGTCGGTAAGGCGGCTGACGGAGAGCAGGTTTGCCCCAAAGTTGGGCATATGCAGCACATTGTAGATTGTGCTTGTGACAGGTTTGCCATCCATAATTGACTCAATGCGGACGTTACCCTCACCGGCGGCCACCTCTATTTTTCCATTGGCCACCATCATGCGTCTCTCCGAGGCGCCGTAGGTGACAAATGCCGCCCTGTTGCATTGCGTGTGGCGGCCTGATCCGGAGTCGATGACGGCAACTCCCGGATCCTTCAAGTTGGTGGAGTTGTACGCCATAAGGGCGTGCTCATCTTTCTTCCCGCCCCGCTGCGACCGATCTGTTTTCTTCTTAGGACAGTTGAGCGCGTAGTGGCCCTCCTTGCCGCAGTTGAAGCACTCCCCCTTGTCACCCTTCTTGGTGCCTTGTTTGGCACCCTTCCACTTGTCGCCTTGGCCTCCTCCTTGAGGATGAACCGTGTAAGATGAACTTGATGCCGCTGCACTCTCTCGACCGCCACGTCGCATCCACTCATTGCGCACGTACTCAGCAACCTTGGGGTACTTCAGCTCGTCGGAAGGCCAGCCAACGAGGACTGTGATCATGGGACTCCAATTGTCTGGCAAGGCCAGAAGGAGGATCGTAGCTTACAACTGAGAGTCAACCTCCCAACCCGTGGCCACGCACTGATGGCTGCGAGCGACTCAATCTGCTCCATGATCTCCATGATGTTGTCGCCTTCGTTGGCTCGGAGGGTGACGAGCCGTTTGAAGATGAAGAGCTGACTGGCAAGGTTGCTTGACTGGTAGATGGAGCAGAGTTTTGACCATACGGCCATGGTGCATCGTTGGATGTGCCCAAGTTGTAGTGCGCATAACGCGGACACAAGGAGCGCCAACGCCTTTTTGTTGCGCTTCTTGTATGCCTCCTTGACCTCAGCCGTTGCAGTCTCCGATGGAGTAGTCTCAGCACCTTTTACGAGCTCAAGCAGTCCCTTGTCGTCGAGGAAGACCTCAAACTGCCACCTCCACAAGGCAAAGCCTGTCCTATCAAACTTAAGGACAACGCGGCTGCTCTCTTGCTCGCTGGTTGCCATGTCTTGCTGTTGGAAACGTGAAATCAAGCTGGCTTTGAACCCCTTAGAGGCGTGGGCCCATAACCCTTTGTTGGCCTGAGGGTGACTGTGCACCCTGGAGGGTCTCTAGCAATGGCTGGTTCACACTGCCAACTGTTTTTGGAGAGACGGAAACTGTGGAGGCAACTGGTTCCAAGGAAGGAAGAAAAGCTGGTCAGAGAGTGAGGCAATAGTTTTGGCCTCAATTGACTGGGAATGAACTGTTGATCAAGGCTCACAAGCAGTGACATTTTATGGCCACTGATCTAAGCTTTCCAGAACACCAAAGCATACCAGATGTGAAGCTTCCTAGCAGCTTCTATGGCTTCTAGAGTGGCCCTTGGTAGGCTGTCCTTTTCCCACCTAGGAAGGCATCCCTTCCCTCCTGTAGAAGCTTCTGCCCCTTCCTAGATTCCTCAGCTTGCTTCTAGTAGGAGGGAAGGTGTCCAGATGACCAAGACACCTCTAGATGCCTTGTAGGACAAGTCACCCCTTCTAGAAGGTGTGCCACCTTCTTGGACCCTCACCTGGCCTTCTAGAAACTTAAAGAGGAACTCTAGAGGTTGAGCTAGCTTCCTGGCATCTATTTTCCACCTCCCTTAGGCAGGACAGAAATTCATCTTGTGGGACTTGAACCCGGCCCCCTGCCTCTATAGGTGAACACCATTAACCACTAAGCCACCTTGGCTTGTCTTTTGGTGTTCCTTTTTGGAGTCACTCCTGCCATGGTGAGGAGCATTACTCCAACAGGAAGTTCATGGTTGCTATTCATTCCGTCGGGCTGCGTCCCTTGCCTTCTAGTGGCTGACTGTGGGGTGTGTACATGCTTCTTGTTCAGCATCTTGTTCCGCACTGTGTCACTTGTGCACACGTATAGACATGCGTACCATTGGGTCATGGGGGAATGTTATGTGAGTTGTCTCCATCTGTAATTATGTGCCTTCTTTTTCTGGCATACTCGGGGCCTCGACCGAGTTTCAGGGGCATCACGGCCATTTTCCGTTTCTCGGAAATTTGGCTCGCGGTGGAGCTCGCCTCCACTCGACCGCAGTTGTACGGAGCCAGGAGGAGGAGCTAGCAAGTGAGCAATGATGTGAGGATCACGCTGTTGCTGGGGGGGGGGGAGCTTTGCACGCAACCTTGCGGGTGCATTCTGAACACGCAACACGCGGTTGCGTGTCACCCTCTTGATGAGTGGCGTGATGGTGACGCCACCCGCCGAGGGGCTGTTTTGGCGGATGGCCCCGACAGCGCGCGCGGTCAACGGTCGAAGCAGTTCCGTTGATTGCGACCGTGGGACGATCACAGTTTCACGATGGCGTGCGCATCAAGGCCACCGCACCCACCGTGAGGAGGCGTCGAGCTAACGCGGCGGCTTGTCGAGAGACAAAACTGACCGTCAATCTCGACGATCGATGGCCGGGGACTTCTCGCACAAGGCACTAGGTGCAAGTAGAGCACCGAGTTCAGGAGCAAGTAGGGCACCAAGTAAAGGTGCAAGTAGCTTGTTGTAGCAAGCTAGGAAAGCAGTAGACTGAGGCCTGGGCTAACTGACTGAATAGTATAAATGCCTTGTACTCAGTTCAGTCTATTTATCCTGTAATTTTTTCATTTCCAGTTCTGGTTTCCAGACATCTTCAATTATATCTTCTCTGCAGCGACTGTGCTCTTCACACACCAAGGATTAATCTCCAGAGAGCACACACCCTCACATATTGTATCAGAGCCCAAGCCACGCATTAGGCGGAAGCGCTACCAGAGCTGGACAAAATTCAAGGAGCAAAGGCATGGACAACGCCGGGCAACACCGAGGCTAAAGGAGAGGGAGATTACTGGACCAGACGTCGAAGCCAACGCTCGAGAAAACCTCTGGAAAAGATTTCTATATTTCCACAGCGTCCACATAACCTATCGTGCGCACATGGAAAACGATGTGTGATTCCCACCGACTTTGAAGACCTCAGCGTTTTCATCCTGAACTACCGAATTGCTACAGAAAAAGTATAATTGCTCCCAAAGTACTGCCATTTTTTTTCTAAGGATCTCTAATGGCTAAGGTTCATCAAGAGCCATGGAGCAGGCCCTATAGCAGATTGTAGAACAGTTGGGAGCCCTCAAGCTGGAGAATGAGTGACTAAATCGACAGATGGCTGACCTGCAGGACGGCACTGACGCTAGACAGGTTCGGGCAGCCCGGTCAAGGAGTCCGCCAAGACCAAAGCCAAAGGCTCAAGAACCGTTCAATCCCTCAGTCAAGGGTGTGAGCATACAGACCACGTTGTTCATGATTAAAAGCTACTTTGGGGCTTTAGGTCACCCTCCAGAGGACAATGCTGTGCATGTGCCATTCGCGGTGACACTGCTACGCAGAGCAGCATTGGAGTGGTGGAGGTAGCCGAGTATGCTGGCCATTCGAGGTGGACATGGGAATGCAGCTCTGCAACATGCCGTGTTGTGGTAGAAAGGCGCAGGACAAGCTAAAGCTCGCGTGCCGGCGACATGGAAGCAGTTTGAGCAAGCCATCAAAGATTGGTTCTCGTGAACACCTCCATGGTCACCCGCAATAAGTTGAAGCAGTTGAAGCAGATCAGCTCGGTGCACAAGAACACACATCGTTTCTTGGCGTTGTGCTCGAAGATCAACAACATGAGCGAGCCGGAGATGGCAGAGAAAAACCACAATGGTTTGAAGGTAGAGATTCAGCGCACACTTGCACTGAGTGGCATCACAGAGTTTAAGGCGATGGTGGCCACATTTGAGCGCGTTGACGCGCTATGCTACCATCGAGGGGGTTTCCGTGAGAAGCAAGAGAACTTCCCATATGAAGCACAGCACCAATAAGATGACCCTATGGAGATTGACGTAGTACAGAGAGGCCACCAGCAGAGCAAGCCGTGTGGTGGGAACTGTTGGTTCTGTGGGAAGCCTTGGCACCACAAGAAGAACTATAAGAAAAAGCAGCAGGGAAACGGCAACCAGCACTGATTGGCGGTTGGCCAACTGCTGGGAAAGCTTCATCCGCATCAGCAAACACTAGCCCTGGAAATCCTTTGACAAATAGGGAGCTGCCGAGTGTATTGCTACGGAGCGAAGGAAGCGAGAGCATTCCGGGAATCCTCCTAAAAGCCAAAGTTTTATTGGCTGGTTCTGCGGACAACAAGGGGCGCCAAAATGACCGGCATATTAAAGCATTGCTGGATTGCGGAGCGGGTGTGACTGGCTGCACCGGTGGAATCCTGCTGTGGATTGGATGCGCAGCCAGGTGAATGTGAAGAAATGCGGAGAGGAAATCGTTTGCCGTTGTGGGCAGAGGAGAAGGACTCCAAGGCCGGCAAGGTGCCACAGTTGAGTTACGTGCAGCTTAAGCTCTGTCAACGCAAGTGGGACCAAGTGTACCTGGTGTGAGTGCGGTGAAAGGAAGCAGCTAAAGAGGTGGAAGTGTTTGCAGAAGAGGCACGGCAACAAGAAGGAGAGGAGCAGAAAGCACCGATAGCAGAGCTGTCTGAAAGTGTCAAGGGAGTGTTGGAAATCTACAGTGACGTGTTTCGTGCTGAGTTGCCAAAGGGTTTACCACCAAAGTCGGATATCGACCACATGATTGAGCTGGTTCCTGGAGCAACTCCAACAGTGCGGGCTGCTTATCGCATGAGCCATAATGAACTGGGTGATATCAAAAAGCACTTTGAGGAGCTAATGGAACAGAGGATCATCAGACCGTCTGCGTTGCCCTATGCTGCACTGGTCCTCTTTGTGAAGAAAAAGACAGGGGATCTGTGGATGTACGTGGACTATCGCGCACTGAACAACGTAATCATCATGAACCGGTACCCGCTGCCAAGGGTCGAGCAGCTGTTTGACCAGCTGAGGGGAGCGCAGTACTTCAGCAAGATTGACTTGCGCTCGGGGTGCCATCAGATTCAGATTGCAGAGCAGGATGTGGAGAAGACAGCATTTTGGATGCGGTACGTCCATTTCAAGTCCCTCGTGATGCCATTTGGATTGACCAACGCTCCTACAACTTTCATGAGCCTCATGAACACGATCTTCCACCTTCATCTAGACCAGTTTGTGGTGGTGTTGAGAACAATGATACGAATTGAATAGGACCAACGCTGTAAAATCGTGTCCTAGTATCTGATGGAAACCCTTGGCCACGATGGCTTTACGTCCGGGGGGAAGAGGTGCCAGTGTATAAACTTCATGCTCAAGGAGGGCGTTCAGCTCATCGATCATAGCCTTTTCCCACTCTGTTGCATGAGGATGCCCCCTTGCCTCGTCGACGGTGAGAGGCTCTGGGTGGATAGCCACAGGTTGTGTGGGACCAACTGTGTGATAGAACTGTCTGTAATCCACCCTGGCCACGTTGCGCTGTGAGCGACGGACTGGATCAGGCTGGACAGGACTGTTTTGCACTTGGGTCAGGCCAGGTGGCGATCCTGAGGAGTTTGCATTGGTGCTTGCAAGATCAGCCGGTGTAAGCAAGTCGGTAGGGACTGGTGTGACCTGGCCCGTGACCTTGTGCTCTCTCAACAGTGGTGCAACCTTCAGTTGTGTGGTGGGAACAAAGATGGGTACACTTACGTACTCAGGGTATTGCTCAGGAACAGTGAGCACCGGTGCATGCTTGAGTCCCTTGAACGCCTTGTTGGCATGTTTTCTAGGAATGACGCATCGCGACTCGCGACAAACGTATGTTGCATGGGGTCCCAAAACCTCCATGCCTTTGAGGCATGAGATACTTCAACGAAGACACACCATTTACCTCGTGGACTCAACTTATGACTACGTTGTGGGTCAACAAACCACACACACGCCATAGTTCCCCACACCCGTGCTGGGCATAAATCTGCCTTCTGCTTGAACCATCTCTCCCAGGGAGTGATGGTCCTGGGCAAAGGCTCTTGAGGTATTCTGTTCCATACCCAGGTAATGTACTTGAAAGCTTCCTCCCAAAATCCAAAGATCAGACCAGACTCTGCTAGTAGGGTACGCAGAGCATCGCCTAACATTCTGTGCCATCTATCGGCCACCCCATTTTGTTGAGGTGTATACGGTGCGGTGGTTTGATACACAATGCCTCTAGCTTTCAGATCTGTTTCAAGTGGACCTAGAAATTCTCCACCCCTATCTATACGGAGGATGCGCAGAGAGCACTCAGTCTGTCGCTCAGCAAGGGGAATCCACTCCATGATTGCCCGTTGTGCATCAGCTTTGGTTTTGAGCAGGAAAGCCCAGCGAAAACGGCTGTAGTCATCTGTTAGTGTCAGGACATACAGTGACGCGTACTGGACCGAGGAGACCGGCATGGGTCCAGTTCAGTCAGCATGCACTAGCTCAAGGGATATCTTGCTGATATGTTGTGATAAAGGAAAACTCTGTCAGTGTGCCTTTCCTTCCTGACAGTTCATGCAGGCAGATGCCTTGAGGCTGTGAGGAAAGTCGGCTGGACTCCATCCATGTGCAGATTTGTGTTTCAACAGATCGGTGACCAGTTCTGTGTTGATGTGAGCCAGTTTTCTGTGGATGAGCTCAGTGTGCTTTGGGTCTGTCTTGGTCATGATGTGGGTTTGTGCTCGGTTAGAGGGAAATGCAGGGAACATGGTTAAGCGGTACAGCATGTCGGCATGCAAGGGTCCATCAGCCAGCAATGCACCGTGTGCATCAAACAGCATGCATTTTTCTGCTTGCGTCAGCGTTGACATGCCCAATTGGCGATCCAGCTGCCCCCCTGACAACAGGAAGACCTTCAGCCGAGGGACATACAGAACCCCAGTCAGCCACATGACCCCTCCGGTTGCTTGCAATGCAACAGTCCCAATGCCCTCAACCCTGAGTACTTCCCTTGAGCCCGTCCGCACACCTTCCACATCATGAGTGGCATACAGAGACACAAACAACTGATGATGAGGTGACATGTGATGTGACGCTGTTGTATCAAACAACCACTCGTGCATGGGTAGGATGTGTGATGTGGTGATGTGCCATCAGTGGTCTTTGGAGGGAAAGTGGTGGGCGAAGCCTCCTGCATGTTAGCGGTGTGCGGGTTCGCCTTTTCGTCGTACACGCGCTGGGCCCACCCTGGGACCTGCACCGGAGCCGTAGCGAACGGTGGCACGTAGTGCAAGGGCAGCCCATAAGGCCCAGGCTGTGGCGTCATCTGCTGCAGCTACTGCGGCAGCGGCTGCGGCTGAAGCTGATCTTGAGGCGGCAGTCCAAAGGTGGCTGCTGCTATAGGATGGTAGGGTGGCAGCCCAGTTGGTCCATGCCCCCCAAGGTGCTGCATCATGGGAAACTGCTGTAGTGGCTGATGTTGTTGCTGTGCCTGCCTCTGCTACTACTGTGCCTGCTGCTGTTGCTGTTTCTCCGTCATCTGCCGCTGGAGGGAGGGGCACCGGTGCCAAAAGTGCCCAGTCTGGTTGCAGTAGCTGCACCTCTGGTTCCTACGGCCGCGACCACCGCCCCGACCATTGCCACCAGACCAGTCACGACCCCCACTAGAGGATACTCCACGAGAGGTGAATGACGTTTGGGTCACTGAAGCAGCAGCGGAAGAGGAGTTCGAATGTGCATATGCTGTCGGTGGCACTGCTGTCATGACGCGAGCCTCGCCCTTCAATATGTTTTCATAGTTACACAGCTCCTAAAAAACGGAGGCGAGGTCAATGAGCTCAATCTCAGCGACTGGGTGGCGACGCAGTAGGTCACGCCGGAACTCCTTGTACTACTCGCCGAGGTGGAGCAACACTACATCCAGCCACTCAAGGACAGAACACGAGGCACCTACACCCAGAAATTGTCGGTGAATGTCCATGGCTTCATCCCAGAACTCAGCGACTGGCGCGCCTGGTTTAGGGTAGAGGTTGCGGAGGCGATCTCTCAGAGTCACGACGATAGTCAGAGTTGTTCTTGTCACGTGGACAAGTGGCGCCAGGCATCATGCGGTCGAGCTGCACCACTTCGTGGACTAGAGGGATCCTCACCTTGGCCGCCAAAGAAAAAATGGTGCAGAGCGTAGGCTTGTGGATCTGGCACTGCACGTGTTAGTGCATTGAATGCGTGTAGCAGCATGAGGTCGGTTGCGGCATGTGGAGGTGGACAACTGTAAAGGTCCTCCAACCAATGCTTTGCCATCTAGGACAAGAAGATGTCCCTCCATGCCAGGTAATCCCTCGTTCCAACCTGCGGAGGGGGCAGTTCCTTTTGGCCTAGTCCAACCTGCGCCATTGCGGCAGCAGTGAGGGTGACATTAGGAACGTTGCCACCACTACCGACGTTGCCGGCACTGCCAGCACCTCCATTTGTCCCATCTACCTCGCTCATGATGCTTGGGGAGTGGGTCCAGTGGTCTGCCTAGCTCCAGATGGTGCTGGAAGTGACCAAGCTAACTTCGGCAGCAATTTGAGGGGCCCACTTTGGGCCCAGTTTTCTGCTGAGAGCCCGAAGCTCCATGGGGAAACCGCCACAGATGTCCTGGGACCCTGCAAGTGCAATCCCGTCCCCCCAAACCCTTTGCCCAACCTTACAACCGCTCCTACGGACCTTCAGCTCCTACGGTTGGCTCTAGTCCTCCTCAGGCCAAAAAGAGAGCTCTGATACCATGAGAACAACGATACAAATTGAATGGGACCAACGGCACTTTGTTTCGTTAAGTGTGGAGAGCGTGAGCTCCAAAATCCTAGGGCGAAGACATGGATTTACTTCAAGTCCTCTAGAAACAAGCTAGCCCCTTATTATGGGTGAGACTCGCTAGTCGAGTCTCACCCATCGGCGGCGAGCTTTGCTCGCCGCCGATGGATGAGAGGGCAAAATTGCCCTATGTGCCCAGAAAAGGTGCGATCGCACGTGCGAGGTCACATCCTAGGTCAGATTTTTGAAAACCTAAAACAGACCTACAAACATGCAAGTTGAGGGTCTAATCTAGGTCACGCATCACATCGAGCACAGTATGCCACATGAATCTCAAGGACATAACTAGGTCTGCTAGCGGGGGCAGGCAAGGGTCGACGGCCGACGGAGTGCGTGAGACAAGAGAGCGATGCCGCCACGTGACAGGCTTGGCGAGCACGTGTCTCTGCTATCAGCGTGGATCACCACCGACCGCCGAGTCCTCATGCACTGCACACCCGAGGGCACATAGGTACGAGTATATATATACAGAGGGTTATCGGGTGTTCCTTGATGACATCCTCATCTACTCTCGGGCTTTGGAAGAGCATCAGCAATACCTTCGGCAGGTGCTTGACATTCTTTAGAAAGATAAGTTGTTCGCGAAGCTCTTCAAGTGTGAGTTTGAGAAGAGGGAGGTGGAATTCCTTGGGCACATTGTGAGCGGCAAGGGTCTCCACATGGACCCAAAGAAGGTGGAAGCAGTGAAGTAATGGCCGACACCAAAGTGCGTGCATGACATGTAAGTCTTCCTGAGGTTTGTCAACTACTACCGGGAGTTTCTGGGGGTACCTAGAGAAGAGTGTGGCACTGAATCGCCTGCTGAGGAAGGATCACCTATGGAAATGGGACGATCAAGAGCACAAGAGCTTCAAGGAGCTCAAGGTTACAATGTGTGACGCTCCGGACTTGGTGCATCCCAATTCATCCAAGGAGTCCGTAATGGCAACGGACGCAAGCGACTATGCCATTGGGGCAGTGCTGATGTAGGATCATGGAAAGGGGCCGCAGTCGATTGCGTTCACATCATGAAAGTTGCAAGGTGCGAAGCTACACTACGCAATCCATGAGAAGGAGATGATGGCGGTGATCCATGCATTCCAGCACTGGAGGTGCTACCTCGAGTCGCGGCACTGTGTGATCTTCACGGATCATTACGCCTTGAAGCGCCTGAAGAAACAACCGAATATCACTTGCCGGCAAACTTGCTGAATGGAGTTCTTGAAAGGAAATTTTGACTACGAGATCTAGTACAAACCTGGGAAGGTGAATCCGGCAAACCCTCTATTAAGGAGGCTGGACTTGAGCCTCCACGCCATCTCATTTCTGAAGGGATCTCCAATCAAGCATAGCCTCTTCAAGCACGGCTATGGCGTGGACGGTGAGTTCACGGTTGATGCACTTAAAGACGCCACGCAAGATGGAGTGTACTGGCGAAGGGGTAAGAGCAGAGGATTTTCATGCCGGACTATGCGCCATTGAAGCAGTTGTTGTTGGAGGAGGTGCATGACACCCACTACTCGGGTCAATTCGGCTTCGACAAGATGCTCAAAGCCTTGGCACACCAATTCTGGTGGTTGTCAATGGCAACTGACTTCAAGAGGATTGTGAGCCGTTGTGATGTGTGCCAACGCATCAAGGCGCGCAAGACCAAGATACTAGGGGAGCTACAACCATTGCCTGGACCTGAGAGGCCATGAACAGACATCTCGCTTGACTTCATCAACGGTTTGCCTGTGATGCAGCAGGGCAACAACACACCATTGGTGGTGGTGGACCGACTCTCCAAGATGACACACTTCATCGCATGTCTTGAAAGTATCACAACTGCCGGGAAAGCTCAACTCTTCCTCAGTCATGTCATCAAGCTGCATGGAGTGCCGCAATCGATCGCCATCCACGCTTCACTTCACGGTTCTAGAGAGATCTCATAGAGAAGCTAGGTGTGCGGGTGCAACTGACCACATAATACCACCCACAGAGTGATGAGCAAACAAAGCGCACAAACTAGACACTGGAGTAGCTACTGCAAAGCCTGGTTCCACCAGATGAAGAGGGCTGGGAGATGAAGCTCGGAGTGGCAAAGCTCGCCTACAACTCAGCGGTGTGATCATCAACAGTGAAGTCACCGTTTGAGGTGGTCTATGGCCACCAGCCATTGAGCCCAGCCGCCCTTGCTACAGCAACATCTCTTCTGGCTGTGCAGCAAATTGCTGATGGATTTACAACCACTTGGGACGTGGTGCAGCAATGGCTGTTGAAGGCACAGAATCAATAGAAGCAGTAGAAGCAGCAGGCTGATAAGCATCGATCGACAGAAGAGTTCCAAGTGGGAGATTAGGTGATGCTGAACTCTGCTAACCTCCAGCTGATGGGAGTGGGGAGTTCCAAGCTGAAACCGCGATGGGTGGGTCCGTTCCGCATTCTGGAGAAGCGGTTGGCCATCTCCTACAAGCTAGAGCTGCCATCTCACTACAACATCCATCCGGTGTTCCACATCTCCCTGCTTCGTGCCTATTGCGACCTAATACCTTCTTCCAGGGTTGTGGGACAGCTCCACCTCCTACTATCCAGGTTGAAGGAAGTGAAGAGTTTGAGGTGGAGAAGATTTTCACATACTGCTTGAGGGGACGTCGGTGTGAGTTTCTGGTGCAATGGAAGGGGTACCCGGCGGAGCAAAACTCTTGGGAGCTAGAGCCCAACTTCCATGTTGGGGGTACCAACACTGTTCTCCAAGAGTATCTCACGCGCGCTGGGACGTCGCACCTCTGACGGGGGAGGAGGGGGGTGAATGTAATGAGGTGCCTTATTTTTTGGGCATACTCGGGACCTCGACCGAGTTTCAAGGGCATCTAGGAAACCTTCTTTTTTTTCAGAAAAATGGCCCCCGATCGAGCTCGCCTTCGCTCGACCACGACTGTGCGGAGCGAGGAGGACGAGCCAGCGAGCGAGCAACGACGTGAGGATCATGCCGTCCCTAGGATAGGTTTTTTGCACACAATCTCGTGGGTGCATTCTGAACACGCAACGCGTGGTTGTCTGTCACCCTCTCGCCGAGTGGCGTGATGGTGACGTCACCCGCCGAGGGACTATTTCGGCGGACAGCCCCGACAGCGCACGCGGTCAACAGCGGCAGCAGTTCCGTTGACTTTGACCGTGGGACGGTCACAGTTCCATGGTGGCGTGCGCATCAAGGCGACCGCACCCACCGTCGGGAGGCGTTGAGCTAACGCGGCAGTTTGTCGAGAGACAAGACTGACCGTCAATCTCGACGATCGACGGCCGGTGACTACTCGCACAAGGTGTTGAAGTTTTTTGGCCATTCACAACTCTATGCCCTCTTGCCTCCCTCACTTTGCACACACATGTACAGATTAAGTGACAATGGCCCTACCTGGGAAGGATCAGGCGAGCCCGCTCTGGCTGGAGCCCCTGACACCTTCGCGTTGCTGCTGGACTTGGGAGGGCCCTGTGGCCCACATGTGGCTATTGCATGATTGTTTTTCTATGACTCTGTGATGTAGTTGATGGTAGGGCTCGTACATTCTCACTGCCGTGCCCTTCCTCATGTTCTCGTGCCTTGAGTGCTTGGGGGAGTTGCTTATTGCCTGGGTGCTGATCCTTAATGCGCCACCGTGCCGGTCTTGGCCGAGCACTTGTGAGTAGCCGCCCTCGGAATATTCCGAGTGGTCGGGCTCGACCCCTGGTTGGCGGCACTGGCTCAACCGAGCGTGATGCTTGGTGTGAGTGCGTGCTCACCAGTGTGCTCTTACCTCGCTCGCTCCCCTCACTCAGGTTTTTGTCTCCGTGTAACTTGCAAGTGTTCTGAAGCAAGTATCGGCTGCATATATGGCGTGTCTTGTGCCTCGTGACTCTCTCCCGCTCTGCCGCATCAAACACACCTAGGAAGCTACCTAGTAACTACTGGTATCAGAGCAGGCAGGGACAGCCCCTGCGATGCATACATCCTAGACCTATGAGTTGGTCGCCAAGGGTCTCTCGGCAACCTTCGCGGTACTCCAAGTGCCGCAACACCTCATCGGGCCCGCCGTCACTTCGGCTAGCCCATCCCTCCATCTCCACGTGGTAGTCTTGCCACCCCTCCACCATTGTGTACACCTAGTTTTTGCCCGGTCCACGCCATCATTCTCCTCACAGCACTATCTCACTCTTCCCGCTTCTGCCGAGACTCCTAGGTTGGGTCCTCTCAGCCCCACCTCATGTGCTCCAGTTTTGGCTCACCAGCGGGTGACACACGCCCCTTCTCGTAGCGTGACCTCGAGGCCTATGCACACTCCTCACCCTCTGAACCGCAGTAGTCCTGCCCCAGTCGTCGACCGCAGCAGCGGGTGACGTTGTATGTGCTCCAGTTGCCCCACCTCTTTGACAGTTGCATCTCCACGGCAGCTATAACGACAGCCTCTTCTCTCACGCTTCCTCGGCACTGCCCTTCTTACAGGGAAGAGGCACAGTGTGTTTGTTTTTCAGACCTCACCGTGCATTACAACCTCTCACGCTCTTCACCTTGTACCTTTCTACCTACCCCTCACAGCAGTGTTTTCTCCCTGTATCTCACAGAGTCCTGCTCCCTTGCATCACACTACGCTCACGCAACCAAGCCTTGAGTTAAAGTGTAGTGCACTCAGTGCACCTCTCTCGGCTGCACCAGCAGCCCTCATTGTCGTTCACGCTGGTTGACGGCGACGACACCCCTCTGTGGGTGCGCATGCTGTACCATTCGTTCTGGCAAGAGGACGTTGACGCTCCAGCCGAGCGCGAACGGGAGGAGATAGATCGCCCCGTCTACACTGCAAACTATCTCCCGCTATCACCACCACTATCACCAAGGAGGCAACCCCCTTGACGCAGCTCTCCGTCCACCGAATCTGCAACTACTCCTCCTGCTACAACAGCAAGATCCGTTTGGGCCTCCTCGCCTATGTTCTGGTCTCCGGCTGATGACGATCTGGCCATTATGGCTGCCGGTCCCATGCGAGTCTCAGTCCCCTCTAGCACACCTGATCCCGTGCCAGTCTCAGTCCCTTCTGGCACACCTGCTCCCGTATCAGTCTCTATCCCTTTCGGTACACCTGCTCCCATGGCAGTCTCAGTCCCTTTTAATACACTTGCTCCTGTGCCAATGTCACTCCCTCCTGGCACACTTGCTCACGTGCCATTGTCATTGCCTTCTAGCACACCCACTTCCGTGCCTATGCCAGTCTGCTCTTGCACACCTCGTCTCGTGCTCTGGCACACTTCATCTCGTGTCTCCTCGGTCACACCTGGTCGTCAATCTAGACTTGCTTCAACGGCACGCGGGCAAGCAACTATCCATGATCATCCTGCATCCTCTCCCCTTCCCTGCAGTCCCTATGGACCAGCCGGTTGCTATGCAACCAAGAGATGAGCACCTTAGCTTCGTGCTTGTCTCGTAACCCCGGTGGTTGTCTTCAACCACTGGCCTCCGGGGCTCAGCGGACAGTCCATTCCGCACCTAGACACTCTAGTCCCAGTGTTCAGAGTGGTGATCTTAGCACAAAATTCCTTGGTCTGAGTGTCCAAGCAGACTACATAGATGTGCACCCGGCGTGCCCTGTCGGTCACAAGTTGGTTTTGCGAGAGTTCTCAGTTGCTTGCGATGCTGCAGCCGACCTTATCGTGGTTAGACCAAGTCTAGAGGCATGATCCTTAGCCACCCAGAGCTCTCCCTTTACAGTGCCTGATCCAAACAAGTTGAAGGAGGCACTCTTAGCTAAGGATGCATAGTTGTGGCATGCTACTAATGAGGATGAGCTAAGAGCTATCTATGAGCACGGTGTCTATGAGCTTGTTGACCTCCCACCTGGGCGGAAGGCTATACAGGCCAAATGGGTCTTTCGCAAAAAGGTGAAGCCTCATGGCATAGTAGATCCCTAGAAGGCTGACTTGATGACCAAGGGGTTCTCACAGGTTGAGAGTGTAGATTTCACTAACACCTTCACACACAGTGGCTGTATGACCACCTCTCGTGCTCTGTTCGAGGTTGTTGCTCACCACGACTAGGAGTTGCTCCAAATGGATGTAAACAACTCATTCCTCCAATGACACCTTAGAGGAAGAGATCTACATGGTCCAGCCACCTGGATTCGAGGTTGGTGACAAGGTCTGGCGCTTGCACAAGGCCTTCTACAGCTTAAAACAGCCAGTCAGTGCTGGAACTTGGAGATCACGAGCACACTGATATGTGCCGGTTCCGTGCGGAGTGATACTGACCCATCCCTCTTTCTTAGATGGACGAAGGAGAGCTTCACCACCATCTTAGTCTACATGGACGACTTCCCAATTGTGTCTCCTTCTATGGAGGCTATGAAGGAGGCCAAGGGAGTCCTTTAGGCTGCCTACGAGATGAACGACCTTTGGTCTTGTAGTTGTGCTCCTCGGGGTGGAGATCATAGGTGTTTATTAGCAGTGAACACTCTTGAGAGAGACTTCGGGATTGGCTTGGTAGTTGGCCGTGATACCAGTGTGTTAGTTGTTTAGTTACCTTGTAGGACAGCTTCTCAAGCGTCACTACAGTTGTAGTTGCTACCGGTACTACTGCTACTGCTGCCACTACTACCACTGTTTTTGCTATTGCTGCTGATGCTGCCACTACTACTACTACCGCGGCTGATGTTGCTGCTGCACTGGTGGCAGTGGGTGTTGCTATTGCTGCTACTGTGGGGCTTGTGCTGCAACTACTACTATTGCGACTGATGCTACTACTGTGCAGGTGAGAGCGGGTATTGCGGTTCAATTGTTGACGGCACCGGCGCACAATAGTGGCTATCACTACCGTAACTGTGGTTGTTGCTGTGGTTAGGGACGCTGGCAGATGTGTGACCTTGAAGATGCAAATGAAGAACTTGCTGCACATGAAAATGGTTCCTCCATTAGTAGGTGGTGGAGATACAACACACACGCCGCTCTTGTGGCTGGCGCTAAGGGTGCCAGTGTCGTGATCAAGGTGGAACCTTGTTAAGAGGTTTACAGGGTGCACACACATCTTGTGGCAATGTCCCTTTAATGGTGCTTTGAGACTATTGTGATCGAGGTGTGCATGAGAGGACCCACTGCTCAGAGACGAAGTTGGCACTTAACTTCGACTCCGGGATGAGGACGATGAACAAGAGGATCGCCGTTGATGATATGGTTAAAGCAGTTGTGGTCAATGCAGCTAACACAGTTGATGAAGTTGCTTCACGAAATCTCAGCACAATCAGGTGCTAAGGCACTGAAATGGAGGCCTAATGCTGAAGTTAGGGGTCACTATCAAGGAAATGATTGTGATCAATCAAAGCACAAGTACGGACACTACTCTACTGACTTTGATTTTCGATTTGAACCTTTTCTTGTGGTCGAGTCTCGCCAAATTTGATGCTTTAACACATTCATTAGAGCACATGAATAACTTCAAATTTTTGAAATACAAGTTTAACGTTCCACCAGTCATGTTTCCAAACCGGGTTGATTCCCACCTTTTTATGATAAATAGGGACACAGGTCATCAACTCGATCATCATTTGATAAAAGTGGCGGGTATCGCTTCATATTCTGGTAGTTCAGATTATCAATCAGTGATTTGAATCGCCGGATGACCGTGAGCACTTGACATGCGGTCATCGCCACATGTCAAGTGGCGCACTGCGGCTGCGTGTCAGGTATGCGTGGTCAAAGATGACCACATGTGTCTATACCATGCAACATCCGTCACGGATCTTGACAGATCTGGCGTGTGGCTGCTGCACACACACGGTATTGTTCCACCAGGCACCTGCTTTTTGCCAAAACAGAAAAACTGCACCTGCATCCTCGCCGAATATGAGGTGCAACCCCGTGTGCTTCGATGAATTCAAAGAAAACAGGAAACATTTACCCGGTCGACGAAGTTAAAGAACCCTAAACTCACAATTGGCAAAAGTATGAATATGAAAGTCAATAGGGTAGCTTCTTCCTATGGGTGAAGCTGTTGTTGTAAATACACCGTCAATGACTGCTCTTCTCGTCGCTTGGTGGATGAAACACTGCGGCGATCAACCCAGTCTGGAGTAAAAGTGGGAAGGGGGAGAACCTCCTTCCGTCAAGATAGGCATGGATATCCTTGCTTTGATGCTAGTAAGTGGAAGAGGGTTGCTAGTATAACACACTTAACAAGAAAGGGAGCCACACGTATGTGTTGTGGTGTGAGTCGTCCCCGTCTGTTTGTACAGCTTTTGTGACCACTGGGCCATGTCCATGCTCGCGCATATCCTCGATGCGGACCCAACTGGCGCCGGAGCATTGAGGGGTGATGGCTCCACCCACTAGCAGCTGCTAGACAGCTGCCACAACGTACCGCGTGCTTGCTAGGATACTCTGTAGTTTTCTGTAGTCGCTAGAGTTTTCTCGGTGGACTGTTTTCTTAGCCTGATTTGCAAGATTTGCATTGTATTCCCCCTAATCAATGCCAGACCTGTACGTGTGACCAGTCGTAGCATCTGGCTTGAGATTTTGCATCTCTAGGTTCAAACGGTGTTGCGTTTGGATACCTAGACGCAAGGTTACGGCCAAAACAGTGGTTTTAGGCCGGTTTGAGGACAAACTGACATTGTCGCTTGTGTCACCCGTCGTATGCTGCAGTAGGTATTTATGATGTGTTCTTGTTAGTTGTCATTTCTCTCTGCATTACTAAGCTATTGGAGCTTATGTGACTTTGCACGTCTCCCTAGCCTCACCCTTGTTGTTTCTTGCACCTGCTTGCTTGTTAGTGCGCCAGTTGACTGGACAGTGTCACCACGTCAACAACGGCAATGCTAGGAAGCTTCGTAGCAAGTCATCATGGTATCAAAGCAGTGAGACCTCTCTCATTGAGCTGTGTCACAAAGACACAGCACCAGTAGAAGCAGCCGCTATTGTCGCATCTTGGGACCCTTCGCCGCCGTTTGCAGCAGCCATACCACCGTGCAATCCCCACCACCTCATCGGGTGAACTGCGATAGTTCCCAGCTCCAGCAGCCACGGCGAACAGCAGTAGCAACACTGGGTGGCAGTAGCAGCCATGTCAGGCTGCCCATCTGTACCAAAGAAAAGGGGGAAAAGAAGGTAGAATCAGCTCGGAGGAGCTCGTAGTAGCCACTGCGAGCAGTGGCAGCGTGCAACGGCAGCAGTAGCTTGCAACAGTCGTGGCGTCAGTAGGCGTGAGAAGTAACAGCAGCGCAGCAGCGGTGACAAAAGCAGCAGCAGTAGTATAATAGGAGTGGCGACAGCCAGAGAAGCAGTAGTAGCAGCAAGCTTGCATAGCATTGTTGCTACACAACAGTGCTACTACGCAGCACTATTGCATAGCTGTGTAGAAGCTACACAATACTGTGCAAAAGCTACACAGGGCTTAGTAGCCCCATAGGCAGCAGTGAGCTGAGGGTGACGCAGCCACCACCACCAGTTACGCGGAGTTTGCATGAATTACAAAAAAAACTGCCGGAGTACAAATGGCAACGTAAAAACGCGAGTGGTTTTTTTGCTGGCGTAAAAAACACTGACATCATCATTAGTTGTGCTGACATCAGCATTTTCAAGATCAGAACATCAATCCATCTCAATGTTTGACATCCTCAAGAAATGTTGTTGGTTTCCTGTTTGGAGCGCTTTCACGTTTGACCCCATACCAAGTATTACAATTCCGCAAGTGCGTGACAAGAGAAAGGGGCTAGGAGACCCCTTCTCTTCATCCTCTTTGGGAATTATGAGTCCATGGTCGCAGTCATTCGCGATGAACAAGCTTCTTCAATCGCAGGGTGAGATGCACCGGCAGCAGTAGCGCCAGTCCGACGTGTTGCAGGAGATCCGACGCGTTGCAGGAGATCGCAGAGTTACTCCGGGGTCGTTCAGGGGCCTCACAACAGTGACCACAAGGATCATCAGGAGCTACACCAGCCGTTGAGGAGTCTACACCTCACACAGCGCCACGGCCTCAGCACCTCTCATCACAAGTTGACACCTAGGATGAGGAGATGGAGGATGACGCACACGACCACGAGATTTGTCCTTGAGGAGCGCATCTGTGAGCTACGTCTGGGGTCACAGCGTCTCACTCTACAACCTTCTCGCCATCAGGATCAAGCACGTCATTTAGCTGTGTTCACTTTTGGTGGTGTTTCTCTCACTAGTGGGCTCCCTATACCCCGTTCACCATCTCCCTAGCCTTAGGTCGAACTCCCCTCGGAGTGGCGACCGAAGGAATTTGAGACACCTCCATCCTATTATGACAGCGATGACGGCTTTAATTATTGGGAGACCTTATTCTGGGTGTGGGCCAATTCACAGGGTGTCTAGTCTTACTACCACAGCCAGTACCAGACCCGTGACGCTCACCAGATCTGGACAGCAGTAAGAGTGATGCGCGGTCTCCTCTACGCCATGTCGTGGGAGACTATGGTTGACTTCTGACCCAACCTGAGTGAGAGAGGGATCGGGACTGGAGCAGGTCCGTACCAAGACTAGGAGCTAGCCATGACATTTCTTGCTGCAGAGACCCATGCCACGAGGGCGGCCCGACAACTTGAGTTTCACTCCCTCCATCAAGGTCCCACGGAGCTTGCAGCTGACTAATGGAGGCTCGCGATACGCCTTTACACGTCCCTTGGGACCGATGGTGGGACGCAGGTGTGGGCCCTCAACACCATCATGATGGGGGCGCATTTGGACTATGTGAAGCTCTTTACCGGCTTTGACCATGTGGTTCTCTCTAAGTTGTCAGAGTCACTAAAACTGCTTCCTTGGGTCCATCACTACTTCCTTCTAGCTACATCAGCTCATGAGGTTGCCATCGCCCATCAGCAGAGTCCACTAGTTGCAACATTGACTGTGACCCCTCCTACACCTCTGT
Source organism: Penium margaritaceum (assembly GCA_023375785.1). NCBI lineage: Eukaryota > Viridiplantae > Streptophyta > Zygnematophyceae > Desmidiales > Peniaceae > Penium > Penium margaritaceum. The sequence goes on from SZWC01001344.1 coordinate 137,241, forward strand.
CCAAGCTCACATGTCCCACCTCCACTGCTTCCTCCTCCTTCCCCTCTACCCCGAGCGGCCACACTCAAGGCGTTGTAGTGGCCTCACATGGGAAGAAGAGGAAGAAACAACATGTGAAGGGACACCAGTAGCAACAACCAACGAGTAGTGATAGTGGATATCCTGTCCACTGCTACAACTATGGAGGCACTCACCGCTACACGTAGGGTGAGCAGTCCCTCAACTGGACTTGGATCATGTGCGACCTTCAGGCAACGGAAATGCAATGGATTTCCTCGAGTGACACATGGACGGGGCGCGCCGCCACCACGACTACAATAGACACATCCGTTTCATCAGGTAGCTGCGGTGATATGGATCCTCGGGATCGCACGATCACAGAGCTCCTTTGTCTACTGGCACTTTGTACTCAGGGAGGTGCGAGTGTGTTTTCATAGCCAAGTGGCCTTGAGACTGGTTGTCATACTATGTTTATTGTCCAACGTGATGCTTGTGGTGATGCTCAGTCAGTTAGCAATGAGGATGACCCTTATTGTGCCAAAGCTTGACAAGTCATTGATCCGTGTTGTTCGTCGTTATCTTGGGCCCTCTGCTATGTGTCCAGCACAGGTAGAGTGTTATGTGGAATGTTGCTCAGTGTTGACGATTGGTCGTGAGCCGAGTGGCATCTGGATCATTGACTGTGGTGCCACCCATCACATGACCTGTCGTCGTATTGACTTTGTTGTGCTCGATCCCGTTGCGTCCATTCAGTCCGTTCGCACAGGGCCTGGTCAGTTGTTGCTTGTACAGGGAGTTCGGTTGTGCAGTTTGATGGTCTATCTGGCCCCTTGTACATTTCTTTTTTGCTCTTTGTCCCTGCTCTTAAGCTCAGCCTGCTCTCTGTTCGTGCATGCACCAGGTTGGGTCTCACTGTTGAGCACTCTGCTAACTCTGCATCAGTGACTGCTTTTAACACACGTGCCATTGTGCTTCATGCCTCTATTGTTAATGACCTTTATTATGTGTCTTGTTGCATTCCCTCTATTTTTGCTCCCCCTCTCTCTTCTGTGCGTGTGTTTGTCACTCGTGTTCTCTCCCCTCAGCACCAACACTTGTTAAATCATCACCTTTGCCATGTGAGCTCAGATACTGTGTCCAAGCTCATTCAAACTCAGCCAGCCCTCAATCTTGACGTGGCTTCCTTTGAGAAACCCGCCAAGATCTATTGTCTTTTTTGTGCCCAGGGTAAGATGCATCGCTGATCTTACCTTGACTCCTCCTCCCAGGCACCACGTCCACAAGATTTTCTCCACTCGGACCTTCTCCGTCATCTCACAGTCGAGTCCCTCTCTCATCAGGTTAACATGTTCTCATCTTAACATGCGACTACATCCAGATGCGGTGGGTCTATAGCCTCCACCATAAGAGTGATGCCGCGCAAATGGTCTGCTAGTGGCCTGTGATGGCTGAGCGTAAGTCTCGTCACACCCTACACACGTTCTGCTCGGATCGTGGTGGCGAGTTCTTAGGGGAGATGGATCCTTACTTTGCTGAGCACGGTCGTTTTCACCAGCTCTTCGCCCCTGCTACACCGCAGCCAAACGGTGTGTCTAAGCATTGGAATCTCACCATAGAGGATGCCATTTGCGCTATGCGGTCTGAGTGCCGTCTTCCGGAGTCCTTTGCCTTTCAGGGCTTCTCCTCCATCACGTGGGTCTGGAACCCCTTATCGCATGGTCTGCTTCCAGACCATGTCCCATCGTATGCGTTGTGGTTCGGCTATCGTACGGATCTCAATCTCGCCCGCGTTTGGGAGTCCCTCGCCTGCGTCTGGTACACCAAGGACCAGCAGGGGCCCAAGGTCTCACTACAGAGACGCATGTACACCTTCCTTGGTATCTCCCTACGGTCAAAGGCCTCGAATTTATGGGACATTGCACACCATTGCAGTGTCAAGTATCGAGATGCTCTCTTCTTTGAGGCTCTCATCTACAGCGACTTGTCCAACATGTTGTCGTTGGCCGCCAACCACGTTCCTACTTGTGTGGCTTGGCGGTGGATGGGGGAGTCTAGTCCTACAGATGGGTCGGACTGGGCGTCCTCACCTACGGTCCAGTCTCCAGCTGCGGACAATCCGGCCATCGTGGCTGTGGGTCCAGTAGCCTCATCAGTCCCCTCTAGCCCACTTGATCCTGTGCCAGTGTGGGTCCCCTCTGACACACCTGATCATGTGCCGGTGCCAGACCCCTTTGGCTCACCTAATCCCATGCCAGTGTTGGTCCCTCTAACACACCTGATCCCGTGCCACTGTCGGTCCCCTCTGGCGCACCTGATCTCGTGCAAGTGTCGATTCCCTCTAGCACATCTGATCCCGTGCAATTGCCAGTCCCCTCCATCGCACCCACTCCAGTGAATGCACCTATTGCCCCTGTAGCTATGGCCCATTAGCCTTCTCCACAGCCTGAGGTGAGCACCTCTACATCGGGCTACTCCCGCGAGCCCAGTCATCGTCTCCGACCACTGGCCTCTAGGGCTCAGCAGACTGTTGTCTCAGCGCCCAAACGCTCGTCTCGAACTGTTCACAGTGGCAAGCCTGGTACAAAGGCCGTTGGCTTGTGTGTTCAGGGAGACTACACTAAGGTGCATCCGGCATATCCTGTTGGTCACGAGTTGGTCTCCTGAGAGTTCTCGGTCGCTTGCGATGCCGCAGCCGACCTTGTCGTGGTCAGACCGAGTTCATAGGCATATGTCTTAGCCACCCAGAGCACTCCCTTGACAATGCCTGATCCAGGCACGTTGAAGGAAGCACTCTCTGCTAAGGATGTAGACTTGTGGCGTACTACTTGTGAGGATGAGCTGAGAGTCATCCATGAGCACGTGGTCTAGGAGCTTGTTCACCTGCCGCCTGGGCACAAGGTTGTATAGGCCAAGTGGGTCTTTTGTATGAAGCTGAAGCCTGATCACTGGATCGCTACAAGGCTCGCTTGACACCCAAGGGATTCTCACAGGTTGAGGGTGTAGATTTCACTCATAACTCAGCGAGACACCCTCAACTCGCGATCTCTTGAGGGTGTCAAGCGCGTTGGGATCACAACTCGTGATCTGTTTGGGGTTGTTGCTCACCACAACTTGGAGCTGCACCAGATGGATGTGAACAACGTATTCCTCCATGGCACCTTAGAGGAGGAGATCCATATGGTTCAGCCACCTGGATTCAAGGTCGGTGACAAGGTCTGGTGCTTGCGCAAGGCCTTGTACGGCTTGAAACAGTCATTGAGGTGCTTGAACTTGGACATTACGGGCACACTGACACGTGCTGGTTACGTGCAGAGTGACGCTGACCCATCCCTTTTTCTTAGACGGACAGCTGAGAGATTCACCATGATCTTGGTCTACGTGGACGACCTCTTGATTGTGTCTCCTTCTATGGAGGCCATGAAGGAGGCCAAGGTAGTCTTTCAGACCGCCTACAGGATGAAGGACCTTGATCCTACTACTGTGTTTCTCGGAATGGAGAACCTACGTCATCATCAGCGGCGGATACTCTTGTTACATCAGGCACGTTATGCCAGCGTTGTCGAGGAGCGATTTGGTGACCTCCTTGGTATAGTTCCCACAGCCTCCACTCCCACCAAAACGGATGGGCAGGATGCTGTGAAGGTGGATGATCCAGCAGAGCTGGGGGAGAAAGTGGACGCGAACCTTCACTTGCGCCAAATTGGCTGTTTGATGTACTTGGCCACTACCACACAACCCGACATTGCCTTCGCCTTCAACCTCCTTGTACGGTTTTCATAGTGTCCTTGGGCTACAGCCCTTCACGCGGCTATGCGAGTGGTGCAGTACGTGGTCTCCACACCGTACCTCGGGCTCTACTTTCGATTAAAGTGTTCGGTGGTAGTCGACGGCTACACAGACAGTGATTGGGCGTCCCGATGGGCGTAGTCAGATAGGCTACATGTTCCTGCTCGGTGGCACATATGTCATGGCGTAGCGATAAGTAGGGTTGCATTGCACGTAACTCATCAGAGGTTGAGTATGTTGCTCTGTAGAATAGGGATGCTGAGGCGGTGTGGTTGCAGCGTCTGTCTTTTGAGTTGCATTAGTCTGTGCCTTGCTTTTTTCTACGCTGTGACAACCAGAGTGCTCTTGCCATTGCACAGAACTCTAGCGTGCTTCATGCACGCACAAAGCACAGACTCCATTGGACTGGCAGGCGCTGTCCTTGATGCAGCTGCGGATGCTGCAGCTACCTTTGCAGTTACAGCTGGGGCCTGCCATACACCTACACAGATGGTCATTGGCCGTGCAGCTGAAGCATACGCACACACTGCAGCTTCTCTCACTCAGCTTGCAGCTACCGCCGGAAACATTGCCACCCAGATCAGGACGGCAGAAGCATCCATTGCCACAGCAGCCTCCACTGCAGCAAACGCCACCTCCACTGCTCTTGGATCTATTCGGGCATCTACCGCCGCAGCATTGCTGACGCAGCCTACTGGTGCTCCTCGCGACGTTACACCACACATCACCACCGGCATTCTGGTGGCATCAGCTTCAGTTGCAGTGGCAGAAGCCACCGCTACGGGGTTCCTGTGTCTCACCGTGGTAGTTGCGAGATGGGTGGCAGTCCTATTCTCATCAGCCGCAGTTGTTGTCCCGTCGCTCTTCACTCTTCTTCTGTGCCACTAGCTCGGTGAGCACTGCATTGCATCTCACGGTGTCACATTGCATTCTCATGTACTCTCCACACCTTGTCACTCCACCTGCATTTTAGGTTCCATTCTCTCATCATGCATGGGAAAGAGGAAACTGTAAAGGCTCTCCAGGCCCCTCTTAGTGAGGCGCAAGCAGAGCGTCGCAAAGCTGAGGATGAGCTCCATCAGGGACGGGAAGCACACCACGAGCTAGCGGCCACAGTGGCCACACTAGTCATTGAGCATCTTTGCGCCATTCCATGCTTAGATGCAGTCCTTCCTACTACGGAGTCCAGCTCGGTAGATTCGTTTGTTCCTCCTAGTGGTTGTGTTGCCAACTCCTCTTCCCCTTCTTTCTCAGCAGCAGCCTTTGCACATGCTCTGCTCCCAGCTTGGCAAAAAGACTTCGAGACGCCACCACCAAAAGTCACTTCTAAACTCACCTTCACATCTTGGGAGACGCGTTGCAGCGGATGGGCCCAGGGTGAGCTACTGTGGGAGTGTTACTGCCCCATTTATGCCCGATCACCCCAAATTCATACACTTCATAATGTCTGTACAACACTGAAACATATGGTGGAGATACTTCTAGGAACATAACCTAGCCAATTGTTAATGTTTACTGGAAATTAGTGGTTACAATTATGTTCACCATTAGTTTTGTGTACATGAACACCGGAGTTTCTCAGAAATTGATTGAGAAATGGATGCAAGTTATTTCGTTTTCAATCCATTCTTTCAAACAATTGTCCAGAAACACTACAGCACATGATTTAACAATTTTGCACCTATTGTGTGCTTTCAGTTAAGTTCATGTTATGATTGTAATTAAGTCACTGACGCTGATTCATACTTCTTTCTACCATCTCCCAATCGAGAACATTCCTGTAGGTATCAAGCAGAATGCTACACAGGCGTCATGATTTTTTTTGTTGACGCTCGACCCTCCCCCCCCCCCCCCCCCCCTTGGGTAGCCCGAATTTGTATCGAGGGTGTATTGGGAAGTGTATCAGGAGGGGGGGCGATTAAATACACATGTGAGTTAGTTCAACTGTGTACATTTTGGTGAGTACTCGCGATACACTCCCCGATACACTCCCCCAATACACTCATAGTGTTTGGGGGGGGGGGGTCCTCATTGAGGCGCACTAATTTTGTCATCACGTTGTGACTAGGAAATCTGGTTCTTAGTTTGCAACCCGAGCACCGTCGGATTCGAGTGATCGATAATGTTTGTAAACATTGGACGATTCTAGAAATGAAGAAATGTCTGTCTATTGGATGTCTACCGGCTGTAATGAGCGAGAATCCATCCAGGTCAAATTCCAACTTTGGAGAGTGGGGATCATCGATACCCCCCCCCC
>SZWC01001344.1:150855-175904 GCA_023375785.1 Penium margaritaceum
CGCAAGATGCGCTTGACTGCTAGCCAATGTTGTGGCCTAGGGTTGGCCACGAATCTGCTCACTTGTCCCACAGCATAGCAGATGTCCGGACGAGTCCCTACCATGGCGTACATGATGCTACCCACGGCGGACTGGTAGGGGATGTCTTGCATCTCCCTTTGTTCTACTTTGTTGCTTGGCGACATGGAGGCCTTCAGCTTTGTATCGGTCGTCATTGGGATGCTGACAGGTTTGCAGTCTTCCATGTGGTAGCGCTTCAATACCTCATCGATGTATTTGGTTTGGTTGAGTTTGATGGTGCCTGCTACTCAGATGCAGTGGATGGCAATCCGGAGATAGTACTCGAGAGGACCCATGTCCTTTATCTTGAACCTTTTGTTGAGGTCAGACTTCAGCTCATCGAGCAGCTCGACCGAAGACAAGCAGATGATCCGATCATCCACGTACAGCGCAACCAGCATCAGCCCTCTCCCATCATCGTGCACGTACATGCTCGGGTCATTCTGGCAATGAGCGAAGGAGAGGCCGGTCATGAAACCGTCCATCTCTTTGTACCACATCCTTGGGGCCTGTTTCAGCCCGTAGAGCGCTTTCACCAACTTGCACATCTTGCCCTTGAAAACTTTGACTCCTTCAAGCTTCTCCAACAACACTTCCTTGTCGAGCTTCCCATAGATAAAAACTGTCTTGACGTCCATCTGGTGTATCTCCAGGTTCTTTTCAGCTGCAATTTGAAGGATAGAGCGGATGGAGGCAAAGGTCACGATGGGCGCGAACATCTCATCGTACTCGAAGTCCGGGCATTGAGAGAACCCCTTAGCCACTACCCTTGCCTTGAACTTGTTGATGCTGCCGTCTTGCTTCTTCTTCACTCAGAGGACCCACTTGGATCCCACCACGTGGGCCTTGTCGGGTCTATCCACCAGCACCCACGTGCAGTTCTTGGCAATGGACGCGAGCTCGCTATCCACTGCCTCCTTCCACTTGGCCACATCTGGGCCATTCATCGCCACCACCACTATGGATGGCTCTCCCTAAGCCATGCACGACGAGCTAAGGCCAGTCCAATCATCCTCATATCGCAAAGGTGCTCTCTTTGGTCGCAAACTGTGCTGGGGTAGTGGTGCGGCTTCTTGCTTTGGTGCTGGTGCTTCCACAGGTGGTGGTTTGTCGTCATCGTCGTCTTCGTCAGAAGAGTCATCAGACTCCAAGTCAGACTCGGAAGCCCCGGACGCCTCGGTATCCGCGTCTATGTCAGATGCTGCATCATCCTCCGCAGCTACTCTCCCATTCTCACCACCTGCTGGCAAAGCGAGCCAATTGTTCGGTACTTGGTCTCCAAACTCAAGCAACACTATCCACTCTCCTGCTTTGGGAGCGAGGTTTGGGTCCATCAGCTCTCTCTTTTCAAGGGTGCATTCGTCAAACAAGATGTCGCGGCTCCTCATGAGCTTGCCTGCTGCTTGGTCCCAAAGCCGATAGGCTTTGTGTGATGTGTCATACCCAACCATGACACACTTAGTGGAACGTGTGTCTAGCTTGCCTCCACCTTCTCCCGACTGGATCTTCACCCATGCAGTTAACCCGAACACCTTCAGATGAGATGCGTTGGGTTTTCTCCCCGACCATGCTTCTTGTGGGGTCTTCAGCTGCATGTCTTGCTCCTTTCCACGCTTTTACAAGGCGGTTGCAGGTGTGAGATTCAAGAGGTAACAGGCCGTTGTTGTTGCTTCTGCCCAAAAGCGAGGTGGGAGCTTGGCGTTGAAGAGCATGCTTCGCACCATGCCAAGTAGGATCTGGTTCATCCTCTTGGCAACGTCGTTGCTTTGGGGATTGTAAGGGGTGGTTTGCTCGTGGCGGATGCTATGAAGGTTGAGCCAAGGCTTGCATGCATTGTACTCATCCCCGTTGTTACTTAGGAGCGTCGTTACTTTCTTGGACGTTTGCCGCTCCACCATGGCGACAAACTCGAGGAGCTTCTCCTTGACCTCTCCCTTTGTTTTGAGGAAGTAGATCCACAACTTGCGGCTGTGGTCGTCAATGAAGGTCAAGAAGTACTTGCTTCCTCCGTTAGACGGTTTGCAGAAGGGTCCACACATGTCACTGTGTATCAGCTCCAAGGCATGCTCTGCTCGTTGAACTCCTCTCCAAAACGGCTTCTTCTTAGCCTTCGCTTCGTGGCATGGTTCACATAACATACACCATTTGCCATGTTTCATGGTACACCCTTCTATTCCGTGGACTACCTCTTGCTCCTGCATCTTTGCACCATGCTGTTGGCCACGTGGCCAAATCGCCGGTGCCACAGCTGAGCATCAGTGTCCTCATTTGATGTGGCAGCCGCAACGGTCGCCGATGGTGCATCCTTCGGCTCCGAGACGGCTGTCTTGGTGGCACATGTGAGTCCCTCATCCGACGCCTTGGTGACTTTGGTTTGAAGCACGTAGAGGCCGTCAAATCTTGGAACTTGAAGCATGAGATCGTCTTTGGTGTACAAAACCTAGATGTCCTCGTTTTTTAGGGCCAACGCTTCCTTGTTGGTGAACACCACTGTCATGTTGTTGTTGGTGATTTGTGAGATGGACAGCAAGTTGGCTGTAAAGGAGGACATGTAAACCACCTTTTGAAGGTTGACCACCTTCTCCGCACCATTCACGTTGAATGTGATCACCTTGTCCCCTTCGCCCATGGCTTGGACGACGCCGCTGTTTGCATATTTGATACGCATGAAAGATTCAGCCATGGAGACAAATCCACCCTTCTCTTTTGATGAGTGGTGGTTGGTGCCAGAGTCAAGGAAAAATGCCTCGGGCCTCAGGATCGCTGCGCCCTTCATGGGGAGCCCGCTAACCGTCATGTTGGTGAGCTCCTTCTTTTCCTTTCCACCTTTGTTCCTATCTTCTTTCTTGGGACTATGACAGTCCCTAGCCCAGTGCCCAGCCTTGCCATAGTTGTGACAGTTGCCGGGCTTCTTGGAACTCTTCCCGCCACCATTGCCTTTCCCTCCACCACCATCGCTTCCGTTGTTGCCTTGACTGGAGCGAGAGCTTGCACCTTGTCCACCGAAGCGAGAGGCAAAGGCTGAGACGTTTGCCTCACTGCCACTGCGTTGCATGGACTCGTTGCAGACGTGTTCAGCGACAGCCTTGTACGTCAGATCTGCCTCCTTCCAACCACCAAATACGGTGATCAACGACCCCCAGCTTTCCGGTAGCGCCATTAGAAGGATCATGGCACGCATGTTGGAGTCGAGATTCCATTCCATTTGCTGGACCTCTTGCAGCACGTTGTCGAATGACTGAATGCGGGTATCCAATCTCCTTCACTCACTCTCACCAACATCAACCTTTGGAAGATGAAGATTCAGTTTGCTAGGGTGTTCGATTGATGAACGCGTGAGAGCCTTGCGTAGGCCTCGGCAGCCAAAGTGCATCTTGTGATGTGGGAGAGTTGAGTCTCGTTGATGGACGTCAGAAGAATGGCGAGAGCCATGTTGTTCTTCATCGTCCATGCTGCAAGGTCAGCAGCATACGTCAACACCATCATATCGGCGGGTGCTGTCTCGGATCCTTTTAGGATGTCGAGGTAGCCACACACGTTCATGACAATCTCAAACTGCTATTTCCACAAGGGAAAACCTGTCCCTGTGAATTTGGACGTACCCCCCTCAAGGCCGGCTTAAGTCGGATCTGCCATTTCCTACGGTTGCTGGTCTTCTCTGCTTTGCTCCTACTCCACTTCGTTGAGGTCGATGAGGCTGATGAGGCTGCTGATTGCGACCATTGTCAAAGGTGCATTTGGTTCCGTTGCATACCCCTCCCGACGATGATTGCCTAAGGCAATGGTGCCGTCATGAGAGAACGGACTCAGGGTCGTACCACCCTCTAAAAAATGAGTAGAGCTTAATCCCGTTGGGGCTCGAGGGTCCTGTCCACCTTGGACAGAGCTGTTCCTTGTCCCCTAGTCCGCCACGTGCTTGCACCCTACCTGAAGAAGCCGATGGAGCCGATGGAGCAGATTGGAGCCGTCCGATCATCGTGTAACTATTGTACCTGCGCGCCCTACAAGACCACTCGCTAGTCGGTCTTGGAAGGGTGCCTTAGAACGAGAAGTGTGGGCCCATAGCCCTTTGTCAATGCGCCGGATAGCAACGGCCTAGAGAACAAGTCCCAACATGGGAGGCCGCCAACCGCTCTTGGTATTGCAACCAAGATAACATATCACCCTCGAAGGAGGGATCCACACTTTAGATTCCTTTGTTTTGCAACCTCACAAAGTCCGCATGTTGATCTTTAGTGTCTACCTTTGGTTGGACACTCTGTGAGGAGTCTCAAAGGCAAGAACTATAAATGGATGCATGCAAGGTACATGCTGTTATACTTGCGAAGATTTGCTAAAGCTTCTGCTTGTAGTGGCTCCATTGGAGCCAACCTCAACCTCAATCTCAGTTTGCGCCACAAAGAAAATTGCAGCCGTCGCGGAGTTTGAACCCGCGACTTCTCATTTGAGACTCCGGTGCCTATTCAACCAAGCCAAAAAGGTATGGTTTCTATGATGAGCCACAGGGTACATACCCATTATGGGTAGTGCATTCCTGGCCCATCTCAGAACAGACCAAGGGGACGTACTCCATAGAGCAGTGCATGCCTTGTCTGTTTGTGTAGCTAGCCAACTAGGCAGTGGACAAGGTACATACTATTTCAACACGCCCCGCTCCTCACATCGGTTCCCATGGCGTCCACTGGTCAGTCCCTGCTGAAGTCCCTGGAGCTGTCCTAATCGGGGGAGACAGTCCATGTGACCGACTACCTTCATATCATTGGCTCCTTGATGTACCTCGCCACGACCACTCGCGCTGATGTGGCGTTTGCAGTGAACTTCTTGTCACAGTTCTCACAGTCCCCCCCGCGAGCATCATCTTGAGGCAGCATTGCGGGTAGTGCGCTACGCCCTCTCCACCCCTGGTGTTGGACTGTGCTTTCATGGGCAGCCCTCACTCGTGGTGGATGGCTTCACAGATAGTGACTGGGCGCATGATTTTGATGCCCGCAGTCGAACATGATACATTTTCCTTGTCGGTGGCACTGTAGTTTCCTAGAAAAGTGGCAAATAGGGGTGTGTTGTGCGCACCACAACTGAGGCTGAGTATGTTGCTCTTGGTGTAAGGACGCGTGAGGTTGTCTGGCTATATCATCTGCTGCAACAAGTGTGTGTACCCATCCGTTGCATCACTCTGCGCTACGACAATCAAAGCACAAAGACCACTGCAGAAAATAGTGGCATACATCATTCACGCACCAAACACATCAATGTGGAGTACCATTTTGTTCGTCAGTGCATTGCTGCTCGCATCATGCAGGTTGCTTGGGTGGACACACGTTCTCAGAGAGCTGACTTTCTCACTAAGGCCCTCATTCGTAACGTCTTCAAAAGTGTTGTCCACTCCTTTGGTCTCACCTGTTCGCATGATCCAGGTTGATTGGCTATGGTGCACCTCTATCACCCCTCGTGATCCCCTCTTGTTGTCCTCTAGTGTGTGTGGGTTGGTTGCCTGCGGGTCATGGGGGAGTGTTGAAGTTTGTTGGCCACTAACAACTATATGCCCTCTTGCCTCCCACACTTTGCACACACATGTACAGATTAAGTGACAACGGCCCTGCCTGGGAAGGATCAAGCGAGCCCGCTCTGACTGGAGCCCTTGACACCTTCGCGTTGCTGCTGGACCCGGGAGGGCGCTGTGGCCCACATGTGGCTGTTGCATGATTGTGTTTCTATGACTCCGTGATGCAGTCGATGGTAGGGCTTGTACATTCTCACTATCGTGCCCTTCCTCATGCTCTCGTGCCTTGAGTGCCTTGTGGGAGCTGCTTATTTCTTGGGTGCTTATCCTTAGGGGGCCACCGTGCCGGCCTTGGCCGAGCACTGGTGAGTAGCCGCCCTCGGAATATTCCGAGTGGTTGCGCTCGACCCCCTGGTGACGACACTAGCTCAACCAAGCGTGATGCTTGGTGTGAATGCGTGCTCACCTGTGTGCTCTTACCTCGCTCGCTCCCCTCACTTAGTTTTTTGTCTCCGTGTAACTTGCAAGTGTTCTAAAGCAAGTTTCGGATGCATCCATGGCGTGTCTTGCGCCCCGTGACTCTCTCCCACTCCGACTCATCTAACACATCTAGGAAGTTACCTAGTAACTACACAAGGCACTAGGTGCAAGTGGAGCACCGAGTTCAAGAGCAAGTAGGGCACCGAATACGGGTGCAAGTAGCTTGTTGTGGCAAGCTAGGAAAGTAGTAGGCCGAGGCCTGTGCAAGGCAGCCGGAGAGTACAAATACCCTGTACTCAGTTCGGTCTAGTTAACCTGTAATTCTTTCATTTCCAATTCTGGTTTCGTGACATCTCCACATCTATCGTTTTCACTGTGCTCTCCGCACACCAAGGATTAATCTCCAGAGTGCACACACTCTCACACCGTTTGTCTTGTACAGTGCGTTGTGACCACTCGGCAGTGTCCAAACTTGTGCAGATACCTGACGGGGGCCTGGCTAGAACCAGTGCGCCGTCTAGTGGTGACCAACACATCTACAAGTGCTAGAAAGCTTCTACGGCGTCCTAGTTACTTGCTGGGACTTCCTACTCTTTTTCCTTCTGTTGACTCCAAGATTTTGTGGGTGGATTGGCCATGTGTCCTGTTTCCATGTTTTTGCCTTGTCTGTCCACTACTTGACACCGGACCCATGCATGACCTAGCATAGCGTCCAGCTTGAGATTTTGCATCTCTAGGATCAGACGGTGCATCGTTTGGACGCCTAAGCGCAGGTTTACGGCAAAAACTGTGGGTTTGGGCCGGTTGTAGGATAAACATACCCTTTCTGCGTGCGTCACCCGTCGTGCACCACTATAGCCATTTGTGTTGTGTGCTCGTCAGTTGTCATCTCGTTCTGCACATTGAAGGTGTTTCGCTTATGAGACTCTCATCGTCTCGCCTAGTGCAATTCTTGATGTTTCTGCACCCACCCTCTGTGCTAGTGCGATCGCTGACTGGACAGCGTAGCACCGTGAGCAAGAGCAGTGCTAGCAAGCTTCTAGGTAGCTTCTTCATCCCTATGTCCTTAGAAAGCCTTCCTCCTCATCTCTGAAACAACCAATGATTCATTCTTACGAGTGGTAAATCTTCCATGTCTCAACCAATTTGAGCGCATCCTATACATTCTCTCCAACATTTTGTTCACTATCATAAATTTCTAATAAGGGTGTCCTATGTGATTGCTCCATCATTTTGTACACAATGATTTTTTTCTGAGTAGGGCGTGTTTTTCAGATCTTAAACTCCCACCCACTCCCCCCATTACCCACCAGTCTCTTCGCCCCACTGGCTTGTGTCAACGCCTTCCAACCATGGCCTTTTTGTCACTACCCTTTCGCTGCGAGTCCAGCATGAATTGTCACGTCCAGCAGAAGAATGTCGAGCACCACAAGTGAATTGTGTTGGTAGCATGCTCGCTCGCCCCTCAAGTTCAAGCAAGCGCGAGGGACAAGCCCTTCACACCTACATGTTGCTTGCACTTGAGCATGATTTCTGCCAACCCCCTCCTTAAACACACCCATGTTCCATCATGCCTTTCCTTCTGCAGCACCCTGAGCTCTTGAAGCATCCAATGCACTACTCGAGGGTGTGAAGCCTTATGTGAACAAATCTTTGAGATGTTTTCTTTCATTTGCTCCCCTTTTCAGTATAACGTTCAACCCATGCAGCGGTTTCGGCTTGTTCAAGAGTGGTTTCATGATCAATCTCGGACCATCCAAAACATTTTGCATCAGGACTGATCCAGAAGCGTTCACAAGAAACAATCAGACAGCCTGCAAGCAAATGGTACTTTTCTTACAAAGATTTTATACATGTATACAATAATGCCAACAATTGATCCCTTTCGAGCAGGAAACATGGTCAGCAACTCTGTCACCACCAGCATCACGGTCTCCACTTAGGTTTCATCTCCTGAGCGCTCTTCTGCTGCTTTGAAGGATGCAGCCAAGGGTGGCCAAGCACCTGCGCCGCAGTCGGCCGCTTGGCCTTGTCTATGCTCAGCAGCATGCGCACAAGCGACTTTGCAGACCGCGACACACCAGCCCACTCCTCCCTCTTGAATTCCAGGACCGACTTCCCACCAGCCAAAGCCGCGGTGTACGGCTGGTTTGGCCGCTTCACGTCCATGTGCGGCAGACGGCCGCTCAACATGAAGTACAGCGACACCCCCAGTGCCCACATGTCTGCTTCCAACCCAACGGTGGCCGACTCATCATACTCCGCATCAATCTTTGATCGAACCACCTCAGGGGCCATGAACGTCTGCGTGCCTCCCAGCCACCTCTTCCTCTCCTCCTCATGCAGTGACATGTCAATCGCAAGCCCAAAATCAGCCAGCTTCACCGAATCTGGCTCCACAAAAGCCGTCTCTGAACCGGTCACCCTTTGTGGTCGACTTGTGAGCAGGAAGTTCTCTGGTTTTATGTCTCCATGAAGAATTCCCCTCCCATGGCAGGCCTCCACAGCTTTCACCATCTGCAGAAAAAGAGCTGCAGCTTCCAGCTCTGGCAGACCCGCGTTCTTGCGCATCCGCTTGCTCTTGCCACGAGCCTTCTTATCCTCCTCCGCATCCTTGAGCTCCTCCATTCTCGAGTTGACATACTTGCGCACGTCCCCACCCCCGCAAAATGGCATGAGGATGCACCCCTCCATCACCTCCTCCCCGTCCTCCACCCGCACCTCCACCTCCATGTCATGAACGGCTAGCACATTCGGGCACCCACTCAGGCGGTCCATGCACTGAAACTCCGTCAAGGTGCGGAAGAACTTCCCGTTGGAAGTGAGATGCAGAAACTTCATAGCCGTCGTCTGTCCGGATGTTGGATCAGTGCCCTTGTGCACCTCCCCAAAAGCCCCCTCTCCCACCTCCTCCAGCGCGCCCGCGGCACGCAGCACGAAAGGGGTAGCGGCCCCTGGCCTCCTCCCACGAATTGAAAAACATTGAGAAAATGGTGATTCAAAACAAGAATTTGAGTCCAAAGGATCGCGAGGGCTGCTGCTGCAGCTGCTGACGAAACGATCTTGAAGATTCTTCCGGACCCGAGTTGCCACGGCAGGCGTCAACAAAGTTGCCGCCATCGTGCTGACCGACGAGGATGCGAGAGAATCAGACCACAGGCGATGAGCTCGTCGGTGTGTCTCGTGTGAGTTAAGTTCAGCTCTGCGTAAGTCGGAACGCGTCCAAGTGGGGTCTGTGCTTGAACTGGAGAGACCACCAGGGGACGCTTGGCAATACGTTGGTCTGTGCGACCAGCGCTTGGGCTCGCCATGGCTCCTCCCGCCGCCATCGTCGGGGTAG
Source organism: Penium margaritaceum (assembly GCA_023375785.1). Lineage (NCBI taxonomy): Eukaryota > Viridiplantae > Streptophyta > Zygnematophyceae > Desmidiales > Peniaceae > Penium > Penium margaritaceum. The sequence continues at coordinate 160,236 of SZWC01001344.1, forward strand.
GGCAGCATCCGCTGTCGAACATCGGTGGGGTCGTCTTCCCGAAATGGTCGGGAGCACATGCCGCAGGGCCGACGGAGCGGCGAGGCGAACGCTACTTACGCGCAGCGTTGGCGTGAGGCACCGGACTAGCGCAGCGAGGAGGACAGAGCGAGATTTTCGCCCGAGTGCTTTACCTCACTGACTACGCACACCAGGGCCGAGTCCAAGTGTCTCAAACTACCACTAATAATTGCTTGTAAATAGCATAAACTCTGGGATATTCGGTGCAAACCAGGCTACGATGGAACATTAGTCGCCGAATTAGTGTAGTCGTATTGCCGGGAATAGTGGATATAACCCGGCTGCAACTCAAAACAGGATGCTTCCCCCAAGCAAGCAATTCCGCCCAAACAATTCGCAAGCAATTAAGAAAGTCTTTCTCCAGCAAACCTAGTGGTTTGATTGCTGGAATCAATGTTAAGCGCGTCGGGGTCTTGCGAGAGTGTGAAGGACGGACCTGCGAAATGGGACAAACTTGCGTTCGCCTCCACTTTCTATTCTGGTGGTGGTCCGGACCTTACAAGCCTTCTCCACTCGACAGAAATGTTTACAACGGGTGCAACTACAACCACATCCAGGTTTTGGAAACAAAAGCACGATCCCCAAGCACCGGGGACGATATCCCTAATCCCAATGATCCCACATCATTATAGATCTCCACATGCATCAACATGGGAACAAATAAAAAGGAGGAAAAGCGTTCCTCACTCCCTTGCAAGGCTTATAATCAAGCAATAAAGCATCTTCTCCTTTTTCTTCCGGCACAATAACCTCCTTTGAGGATTTTGCAGCGGCGAGCTGAATGTGGGTGGTTCACAGGGATAGGGTGCGTGGAAGAAGATCATTTAAGGATTTGGGACAATGGGAAATCTTCCAATTCGGAGTAGCTGCGATTCGATTATAATTTTCGGAATTGTTAAGCGCATACATGCATACAATCACCGAAAACAAGAATATGACATTCTTGGGGTCTTGGGTCCTTGATTCAATCAACGAGTGCAACACCGCATTGTGAGAGTTCCATTGGAGAAACTACACTGAGAAGTCGAGGATTTAAGAATATCAAGGCGTGGTGTTATTAAAGTCTAGCACCGTCGAGAAATTGACCAAACATTATCAAAACATTGATGCACCTCACTGTTGTGCTTTGTGCCGTTCCTGTACAGTTTACTGTGACCACTCCGCCGTGTCCATGCTCGTGCAGATCCCTGAGGCAGGCGGCCCTGGTGACACCGGCGCGACGACAGGCGGCGGACTACCCGTCTGGAGCTGACCGACCACTCTTCCAGAGCCCCAGATGTCACCGGGACTCCTTGCTGTGCCTTCTACGTCTTGCAGGCGCCTTTCGGCGGACTGGGCATGAGGCCCATTTGCATGTTTTTGCATTGCATACTCGCCGTCAATCGATGGATGCATGCATGTGACCAGTCGTTGCGTGCGTCTTTTGATTCTGCACGTCTAGGTTCAGACGGCGTAGGATTCTGACATGTGTGCGCAGAGTTACGACCAAAACAGTGGTTTTGGGCCGGTTTTAGGACAGCTCTTGGACTGCCGCGTACAACACCCGTCGTGCGCCGCGGCAGGTATTTATGCACTGGACCTGACAGTTGTCATTTCTCTCTGCATATGCTATATTGAAGCATTCTGACACTTTGACTTGTGTCTCCTAGCCAAACCAATGCCGTTGTGTGTACGACCTGTGACTGTCGTCACCGTCTGACTAGGCACTGACGCCCGGTCAGCGGCCGTGTTGCTAGGAAGCTTCTACGCACTTTCTCATGGTATCAGAGCGGTGGGACAGTTCTCACTGAGCTGCGCAGCAGAGACGCAGCAGAGCAGCAGCAGTGAGAGTCACCGTTGTAACAGATCTTCTAGGACCTGTTGGAGACGGCCGTTCGCCGTCCGCATACTCCACCCACCACGTGTGATCGCAGTTGTAGAGGCAGCAGCAACAGCACGTACCACCACGCAGAGGTGTGTGGCGGCTGCGGTGCATGCAGCCGTCACTTCCCCCCACAGCCGCAGCAGTAGAGGAGCAGCAGCAGAGGCAGCGGCGGCAGCCGCGCAACAGCAGCGCAGCAGCAGCGGCCGCCACAGCAGCGTGGCAGCAGCGGCGGCAGCAGCAGCACAGCAGCGGCGTCGGTAGCAGCAGCACAGCAGCGGCAGTGGCACAGCAGCAGCAGTGGCAGTCGCGGCAGCAGCAGCAGCGCAGCAGTGGCAGCAGCAGCAGCGCGCGGCGGCGACAGCCAGCAGCAGCGCGCGGCCGCGGCAGCCTGCAGCAGCGCGCGGCGGCGGCAGCCAGCAGCAGCTGCAGTGCGCAGCAGCAGCGCCGCCCGCAGCAGCAGCCGCCAAGGCAGCAGCAGCAGCAGCAGCGCAGCCGCCGCTGCCACTGCTGCACACGCAGCTACGCAGCTACTACTACAGCTTACAGCACAGCTGCAGCAGCAGCTTGGCGAAAGCTGCAGCGCAGCTTCCGCAGAGCTGCCGCGCGCCGCCGCGCAGCGGCAGAACCGTGACAAGGGAAAAAAAAAAGGAGGGGACGAGCTGACGTCAGCATTGTTGGTTGCTGACGTCATCAGGTCGTGCTGACATCAGCTACCACTTGCTGACGTCAGCATTACACTAAGCCAAATTTCCAACCGAAAAGTCAAACGTTTCCAGCGTTTCTACACCTCGAGAAACGCAGACGGTTTTGAAATCCGGCAAACTTGACCTGTCGTCCCATAGTGAGCGGCGACATGAGTTTGCCCAACGACAAGGACAAGGGACCAGACGATCCCTCCTCTTCTTCTTCAGGGGTATTGAGCCCTCGCTCGCAGGCCATTGAGGACCTGCGCAGCCAGCAGGAGGAGATGCGTCGTCTGCAGCGAGAGCAGACTGACGCGATCCGCACGCTGACTGAGCTCCTGCGTGCTCAGTCCACAACTCCTCCGCGGATTTCCGAGGGAGCTGCCGGCGTTGCGGCTTCCACCCAGCACTCGGCTCAGGTGCCCGTGACAGGTGCCCCGCCTGCTTCACCTCCTGGTGTGGTTTCCCCACCACCTGCGGACCTCCTTGATGACGAGCCATTCATGCCAGGCTTCGAGGATGACTCCCAGGAGCGGGAGATTCGTCTTCTATAGGAGCGCCTCCGTCAGCTCCAGACGGGTATCCGACCTCCACCCGTGTCCCCCATACGATCGTCACCTGACTTCCCGAGTGATCACCCCCTTCTAGGAGTTTTTACCGTCACTCGCCCTCCTCAGCCTGCGGCTGCTCTCCCCACGGAGCGGCAACCAAAGGACTTTGAGGCACCACCTCCACGGTACATCAGCGAGGATGGATTTGACTGCTGGGAGATCCTGTTTCAGGTGTGGGCCACTTCTGAGGGAGTGTGGCCTTACTACCACAGCTCATACCAGTCTACAGATCCAGCACAGGTGCTGACAGCAGCCCGGGCCATGCGAGGGCTTCTCTACGCCATGCTACGCGAGACTGTCGTTGACTTCCGTCCCTTCCTCGGCGAGGCTGGCACAGGCACCGGAGCTGACCCTCGTGGAGGCTGGGATCTGGCGTTGTCCCTACTGGCCGCAGAGACGCACGCCACGCGTGCGTCACACATTCGTGCTATCCACTCTCTCGGTCAGGGACCAGCGGAGCCTGCAGCGGATTACTGGCGACGCGCCATGCGTATCTACACGCGCCTGGGGACCTCAGGGGGCACACAGCTATGGGCGCTTCGAACGATCATGCTCGGAGTTCGCCTGGAGTACACCGACATATTCACACGGTACAGCGACGCTGCTCCTGAGCCTTTCTCAGCCACCCTGCAGCTGCTCCCGTGGGCCAATCAGCGTTTCCTCCAGGTGACGTCGGCCCGCAAGGCAGCAGTAGCACATCAGGAGACTTCCCTCGCTGCAGCAGTCCTCGCCTCACCACCATCTTCCCTCCTGTAGTCACCCTCACCCTCTTCCATCAGGACCTCATCCTCCTCCTCCTCTTCGACCCCGTCTACACCCACGTAGACGCAGGGAGTTGCAGCAGCTGCCCAGGGGAAGAAGAAGAATAGGAAGCGCGGGTCGGGTCAGCAGCAGTCGTCATCTAGTGGTAGCAGTGGCCGTTCCGTGCACTGCTACAACTGTGGAGGTGCCCATCGCTACACCGAGTGCCAGCAGCCGCTCGACTGGGAGCGCATCACTCGCAGACTTCAGGCTGCCCATGATGCTTGCACCGCGTGCGGCACGTCGACCGCACACTCTGGACGCGCGGCGACTACGACTGTAGCTGTTCCTGCATCCTTACCGGCGAGCAGCAATGATCCAGACCCACGTGACCGTACCATCGCCGAGCTTCGTCATCTTCTGGCGCTTCGCTTTCAGGGAGGTGCGAGTGTGTTATCATCGTCGAGTGGGTCACAGACTGCTTGTTCGTCCGTCCTCGTGACTCGTGATGACACGTGTGGGGGAGTACAGTCCGCATGTGATGATGATGGGCCTGACTACACTGACTGGATTCATGAGTCTCACCTTCGTGATGTAAGTCGTTCATTCCCACTGACGGCTCTGCGTCCCTCTGATGCCGAGTGTTGTTTTACTAGTTGTACAGTGACATCCACCACTCGTGACTCCGGTGGCACTTGGATCATCGATTCCGGTGCCACCCACCACATGACGTGTCGTCGTAGTGACTTTGTGGTACTTCGTCTTGTCACGACTGTCCGTTCTGTTCGTACAGGTTCTGGTCAGTCGTACAGGTTCCGGTTCACGGTGTTGGGGTTGTATGCTTTGATGGTCCGTCTGGCCCCCTGTATCTCTCTGACGTGCTGTTTGTGCCTTATCTTGAGCTCAGTCTCCTTTCTGTGCGTGCCTGCACTCTGATGGGTCTCTCCGTTGAGCATACCACTGATTCAGCGATTGTGACTGCTCTTGACACCCGTAGCATTGTCCTGCGTGCTTCAGTCATAGATGATCTGTACCGCATTGCTCGGCCCTCCTCCCCTTGCTCTCCCTCCTCCTCTGGTCGCGTTTTTGTCACTGGTGTTCTATCCCCGGAACACGAGCGGTTGCTTAACCGAAGTTTGTGTCACGTGGGCTCCGACACCGTGTTGAAGCTCATCTGGACACAGCCCGCTCTTGGTCTTTACGTGGCTTCTTTCAAGAAGCCACCCAAGACCGACTGTCTTTTTTGCGCTCAGGGTAAGATGCACCGGTGCACATACCCTGATTCGCGTTCCCGAGTGCTGAGGGCCCCTCGAGTGGGTCCACTCGGACCTGCTCGGTCCTCTCCCGGTCGAGTTGCTGTCCGAGAGGGGCCGGTATGTTCTGACGCTAACTGATGACTACACCCGGATGCGGTGGGTCTACAGTCTGCGTCAGAAGAGCGACGCCGCCCTTGCGGTATGGCTCTGGCTCGTGATGGCGGAGCGTCAATCTCGCCACACGCTACATACTTTTCGCTCGGATCGAGGCGACGAGTTCCTCGGTGAGATGGACTCCTTCTTTGCTAAGCACGGCATTTTTCACCAGGTCTCTGCTCCTGCTACCCCACAGCAGAACGGTGTATCTGAGCGCTGGAACCGCACCATGGAGGATGCGGTCCGCGCCATGCGGTTTGAGTGCGGTCTCCCGGAGTCCTTCGCATTCGAGGGCTTCACCTACATGACCTGGGTCTGGAACCGCCTTCCGCATGGTCCGCTTCCGGATCATGTTACACCGTACGAGCTCTGGTTTGACCACCGTGCCGATCTTCGTCTCGCACGCGTCTGGGGATCCATGGCCTCCGTATGGTACACCGAGGACCAGCAGGGGTCCAAGGTCTCCCCTTGGGGTCGCTTGTGTGCCTTCATCGGCATCTCCCCGCGGTTGAAGGCCACTCGCCGTCGTGTCATTGAGTCCTGTGACGCGCTGGTTTTTGAGTCACTCACATACCGTGATCTGACTTCGATCACATCGCTCTCTGCAGCTCATGTCCCGGCCTGTGAGGGTCCTTGGCGGATGCGGGAGACCTCTTCGCCAGCGACCATTCCTTGCTAGGCTGATGTGTTCGCTCGAGTCCCCTCTCGATCTCCAGCACTTGATGATCCGGCTATCATTGTCGTTGGTCCAGAGATCCCGCCTGTCCAGCCTGCTTCGCACCCCACAGATACCGCTGCTCCCACGCCTCCTCCTGCATCACCCTCTGTGTCCACTGGCACCCCTGTTCCGGCGTCTGACCCAGCTCAGCCCACTCCTGTCTCTACGTCGGCTAACACTCCTGTCTCAGTGTCCGGGCCAGCCTTGCCCGCTGTCATTCCCAGCTCAGTGTCTCCCATACACGCATCTCCGTGCACGGCATCTCCACCCTCACCAGTTGTGGTCGTACCTGTCCCTGTGGTCGTACCTGTTCCTGAGCCTGAGGTGCGCCCCTCGACCTCCGGTTACTCCCGTGAGCCCGGTGGTCCCCTTCGACCACTGGATTCTAGAGCTCAACGAGCGTCAGGTTCTGGACCCAGACGTTCCTCTCGTAACATCGCGAGGGGTGATCCAGGCACAAAGGCCTTAGGCCTGAGTGTCCACACTGAGCTTTCAGAGGTACACCCAGCGTGCCCCATAGGGCATGACCTGGTCACTCGCGAGTTCCATATCGCCTGTGACGCAGCAGCTGATCTCGTGGCCGTCAGGCCAGACACTGAGGTGTGTGCACTTGCCACGCAGAGTTCCCCCTCTATAGCGCCAGACCCGGGCACATTGAGGGAGGCCTTCTCATCGCAGGATGCTGATGCCTGGCGAGCTGCTTGCGAGGATGAGCTTTGCGCTATCCGAGAGCACGGAGTCTACGAGCTGGTCGACCTTCCCCCTGGGAGGAAGGTGATTCAGGTCAAGTGGGTCTTTCGCAAGAAGGTGAAGCCGGATGGCTCACTGGAACGCTACAAGGCCCGCTTGGTCGTCAAGGGGTTCTCTCACATTGAGGGACTTGATAACACTGGCACCTTTGCCCCTGTCGGCCGCATGACCTCAGCTCGAGCTCCGTTCGGTGTAGTAGCTCACCATGACTGGGAACTACACCAGATGGATGTGAACAACGTGTTCCTCCATGGCTCTTTGGATGAGAAGATCTATGTGGCTCAGCCACCAGGCTTTGAGGACGGTGACAAGGTCTGGCGCTTGCGCAAGTCCTTGTACGGCCTCAAGCAGTCTCCACGGTGTTGGAACCGGGAGATCACTGGCACCTTGACTCGCGCAGGATACGTAGAGAGCGAGGCGGACGCCTCACTCTTCATCCTACCGACACCCGAGCGGTTTACCACCATCCTGGTCTATGTTGATGACCTTCTGATCTCGTCTCCGTCGCTAGAGGCCGTGAAGGAGGCCAAGGCTGTCCTACAGACCGCCTACAGGATGAAGGACCTCGGTCCTGCATCGGTGTTTCTTGGTATGGAGATTGTGCGAGATCGCAGACATCGGACACTGTTGCTGCATCAGGCCCAATACGCACGAGTCGTGGGGGAGCGCTTTAACAATCTTCTTGGTGCAGTGCCCACTGCTTCCACACCACTCACACCTAATGGGCAGGATGCCCTGAAGGTGGATGACCCTACACAGCTGGGGGAGACAGTGGACGTGACCTTGTACCTCCGCCTTATCGGATCTCTGATGTACCTTGCCACTACCACGCGTCCCGACATCGCGTTTGCGGTCAACCTCCTCGCTCAGTTCTTGCAGGCTCCACATGCAAGAGCTCTTCACGCGGCTGTGCGAGTGGTACGGTACGTGGTCTCCACGCCGTATCTCGGACTCTGCTTTTGTCGGCAGTGTTCGGTGGTCCTTGACGGCTACACTGACAGCGACTGGGCTTGGAGTCCTGACGGGCGCAGTCGCACTGGCTACGTGTTTCTGCTCGGTGGTACTGCTTTGTCTTGGCGAAGCGGGAAGCAGGGCTGCATCACACGTAGCTCGTTGGAGGCAGAGTATGTGGCTTTGGGGGCAGGGGCTGCTGAGGCAGTTTGGTTGCAGTGCTTGTTTCTTGAGCTTGGGCAGTCAGTACCCACCATTGTGCTTCGTTGAGACAACCAGAGTGCTCTCGCCATTGCGGAGAACTCTGGTGTTTTTCATGCTCGCACAAAACACATTGCGGTTGAGCATCACTTCGTTCGTGATCTGGTGGAGCGACGCGTGATCTCCATCATGTGGGTTGGCACTGACTTGCAGCGAGCTGATTTCTTTACGAAGGCACTTGCCGGCGGAAAGTTCCTGGTGGCCATTTGTTCTGTTGGGCTTCGCCCCGTTCGTGACAGTGGTTGAGTGTGGGATGTACGTTGCCGTCTCATCTGTCTGTATCACTCACTATGTGGTTGTACCAGTGCTGCACGCGTATGGACATGCGTACCATCGGGCCATGGGGGAGTGTTGTGCTTTGTGCCATTCCTGTACAGTTTACTGTGACCACTCGACCGTGTCGATACTCGTGCAGATCCCTGAGGCAGGCGGCCCTGGTGACACCGGCGCGACGATAGGCAGCGGACTACCCGTCTGGAGCTGACCGACCACTGTTCCAGAGCCCCAGATGTCACCGGGACTCCTTGTTGTGCCTTCTACGTCTTGCAGGCGCCTTTTGGCGGACTGGGCATGAGGCCCATTTGCACGTTTTTGCATTGCATACTCGCTGTCAGTCGATGGATGCATGCATGTGACCAGTCGTTGCGTGCGTCTTTTGATTCTGCACGTCTAGGTTTAGACGGCGTAGGATTCTGACATGTGTGCGCAGAGTTACGGCCAAAACAGTGGTTTTGGGCCGGTTTTAGGACAGCTCTTGGACTGCCGCGTGCGACACCCGCCGTGCGCCGCGGCAGGTATTTATGCCTTGGACCTGTCAGTTGTCATTTCTCTCTGCATATGCTATATTGAAGCATTCTGATACTTTGACTTGTGTCTCCTAGCCAAACCCTTGCCGTTGTGTGTACGACCAGTGACTGTCGTCACCGTCTGACTAGGCATTGACGCCCGGTCAGCGGCCGTGTTGCTAGGAAGCTTTTACGCACTTTCTCACTCACGCTCCTCCTGTCAACCTTTCTAGAAAGGAGTCGAAGTTGTGAGAACCTTGTAAAGAGGAACAATAGAGGGGTAGTTGAGTGGCCAAAATTCCTCGACCAGTCGACGCAATAGCCCATGCATTTTATGTCAAAAATGCCCACTTGCAAATTTGGGGGCTCATGCAAGTCATCGTTTGCTTCGACATGACACTTCTCTCCCTTTTAGCCATGATATGGCAACATAGACCGATGCTAGCTAAAGTAATGCGATTTGATTATCGTTGTCTCGGAGGTTGGCATAGGGCTCCGAGCTGTCATGCGAAGCTTCATAACCCTCCCATTTGACCAGATACTTTGTGAATTTTCCTGTGCAACGGTGTTACAAAACATCTTGAAGAATGCACTTTATTCACTCGTTGGCTTCGAGAGGAGGTGGCGAACGCACATACAAGCCAATGAGGTGCTTGCTCGGTTCCCAATAGAGTTTGAGACTCCTCATGAGGAACAACACATGGGTAGCCATGCTGTCTGGAAGTCAGAGTTTTGCGACGGCTGGTGCCCGCATCTCCTCAATTGTGGACGGCCCCCAACATTGGTTTTGGGTTGGTGTAGTCTTGTTCTCGTAGAAAATCGTCTGCGCTATTGAGTAGGACATGATAACCGACATGGAACGCGATGTCCGTCTGATGCTTGTCGACTGGTTGCTTCCTACTCGTATGCGTCTTTGTTTGGTGACTCTCGTCCAAGATGTTCTTTAAGTATCGCCGTTGGATGTCAACTATCTCTATGTTACTCGAGCTCTACAAAACTTGTCCGAGTTAAAGGGAGTATTGCCATAAACCACCTCTAGGGGAATCTTGCTAGTTGCAAGATTTCCTTAGAGGTGGTTTACGGAAAAACTCGCAAACATGTCTGCGACTCTATGTCGCAAACTTCTTTGCGAGGTCGGTGGTCAATAGCTTTACCGCCCAGCCAGTACAATGTGGCTTGCATAGAGTTTGGTGTAGTTTTTCAAGTGTCCAATTGGTGTTTCAGTCTAACCATCAGTCCAAGAATGGAAGGCGGTTGATAGCTGGATCCAATCGTCGTAGCAAATCATCAGCTCCCGCCACAATCGGGTGGTGAATCGTCCATCCCCATGACTAATAATGGAGAAGGGAACTCTGTGTAGTCGGACGACCTTGTTTAGGAAGAGGCGCGATGTTCCTTTGGCCGTGACCATGCTTGTCGGCCACCATGAGTATCGCATCAAACCCTCTCAATGTGACGGGCAAACGAATTACAAAGTCCATGGAGAGGTCTGACCATGGATTTTTGGGTATCGGTGGTGGTTGAAACAATCCGGGGGGGTTGGTTTGTCTTAGATTATGGCAATGACATGCGTCACATGTCTTGTAGTAGTTTGTGACGTCAGTTTGTATCTTGTCCCGCTAATAGTAACTAACGAGATTATTGAGAGTCGTATCCTCAACGAAGTGTTGACTTGAACCACTATTGTGGCACTCCTCAAGTAGCATCCGTTGGAGTTTTTTATTCAGGGGCTCGGCGGCCTGGCCAGTCAACTGCAGCTAGTCGTAGGTGTCGTCAAACAAAAACATTGTTTTTCGCGCCCGCCAAACTCCACGTAACCCTTTACGAATAGTTTTGCAGGGTACGGATCACGTTCGACAAGCAACAAGTTGATCTCAGCCATCAGTTTTGGTCGTTGAATAAGAGCATCCACCGGGTTTCATTCTCTTGATCACCATTCGATGTCGTAGTCGAAGTTAAAATTGTGGATCTCCATCCATCTAGTTTGTCGATGGCTCAGATTTTGCGGATTTTTGAGGTATTTGAGTGAGTGGTGGTTGGTGCAGACAACATATGGTCGGCATTTCTGACAGGATCGCCATGTTTTGAACACATGCACAACTGGAAAACATTGTTTTTGTACACTGTGTATTTGACCTCCAAACCGCTCTGGTTTCAAGTCATATACGCGACCGGTTGTTCTCCATTGTTGTTGCCTTATGCGGAAATGACTCAGATTTCTTAATCATGCGCATTGGTGGCCACGGCGTAGTGCACCATTGAATCCGACAATAAGATGTAAGACTTGGGCCAAGGTCAGAGTATTTCTTGAATATTTAAGCACTTTTTCTTTGCTATCTCCCCAACACTACTTGACGGTTTTACGAGTGAGATCGGAGCGAGACGCTGACGGTTTTACAAATTGAGATTCAGTTGTATAATCAATAAGTATGTGGAATTCCCGAAGGTTGGTGGGCGCCGGCCAATCAATGACCGCCTCCACTTCTTTTAGGTCTATGATTATCTATGTGCAGCCAATGATGTGGCCAAAGACGGTGACTGAAGTAACACTTTGAGAGCTTTCCATAGAATTCATTCATTTTTTGACCCATGAGGACATTTGTCAAAAAGTTTGCCTGCTCGCAGAAAGGGGGTAGCAAGTCTTGATTTTAACATCGCTCAATGCCCTCTGGTTCACGCACGTACACATTGTGGCCGTTTTCTTGTTGGTGCAACATATGGTAGCGTGGATGGCCTGATGAATCCTTGATTGAGCATCGCCCTTAATCGTTTTTCAGCTTGGTAATCCGTGGTTACTCATGTGATAGGTCTCATTAACTATTGGTTTTCCTTCCCAGATTCATGTCCATTTGATGGTTGACGCTTCATTACAGAGGTAACTGTTAAGGCTGTTTTTCGGGAAAACATCGTTCAAGCTCCTCAACAGGTGATGCAAACTTCACCGGAACGGGTGCAAACTTGTCAAGTGTAGGGGCGGATGATGCCGATGTTCTTGTGTCCGCTACCAGGATCTTCTCTGCATTCCTGGCTTCACGTGGACTACCACGTCTGAGCTCCATGTGGACTACCACCTTGCAGGAACCGGTTGGCCACATCCAACGATATTCGCTGCGTGCATCATAGTGTGACTGCTGCAACTTCCTCCGCTGCTCGTTCCTGTAAACACCGTTGTGTCATGGGTCGCTAACTCGGAGGAAGATTTCTTTTTTTTTTTCTTGAATGTTACGCAGACTGCGTCGTTGTTCCACTCCACTTTTGCAGTTCTCTGTAACAGATTTGCCTTCAAGCACTCCTGGTTTTATACATAAGCCCAGTTTCTAAACAATGTTGCTGCTTACAAATTTGTCAGAATTTCCTCCATCCAGTAGTGCCGGTATTGTTCTGCAAGTTTTACAACCTCTCGGTTATACTAGAAACAATATCGTCGGTTGGTCGTCCTTGTATTCTTTGTCACATTTTGTGATCCCTAGAACCTTTTTCTGTGGCGTTACGAGCTGTTCAGATGGAGGATGTGTTCAAATAGAATCTTCTCATTAGGATGCTTAATCTCTTCTAAACGCTTTGCAAAGCGTTTTAGAAAAAAAAAAAAAAAAACCAGGATGTGTTCAAATAGAATCTTCTCATTGGAAAGGAGCCTCACCGTGTACTCCTTTCCTTTTCCATTTTCCCAACCTTGAAATTTCCTCTAACACGTCCTTCCCTGTTCGGTCTGCTTTCGATAGTCACACAAGATGTCACCTGGCTTCACACAGCNGCTTAATCTCTTCTAAACGCTTTGCAAAGCGTTTTAGAAAAAAAAAAAAAAAAACCAGGATGTGTTCAAATAGAATCTTCTCATTGGAAAGGAGCCTCACCGTGTACTCCTTTCCTTTTCCATTTTCCCAACCTTGAAATTTCCTCTAACACGTCCTTCCCTGTTCGGTCTGCTTTCGATAGTCACACAAGATGTCACCTGGCTTCACACAGCCAAGCCCATCCATTGATTGCACTGATTGACTGTGTCAATCTTCATTGGAGACAACTTTTTTGGCAACTGCGACTTTCCTCTGCCACAATATGGATGGTGGTTCTGGGATTTCCAGCCGTTGGGTTCTTGCATCTGAGCATTGCAGTCGGCGTTGTTCATGTGATCGGCTGGATTGGTCATGAAAGGTCATCTTTAATGGAGAATATTGCAGAAGCATAGCAGATTTCGTATTTGAGGCCGTTCTTGCGGTATAACAGAGTTCGTTAGTGGCAAGGTCACTGGCGCTGATGATTCTCTGAATGTATCATGTGTACTCTGCCACGTTGGCTTGCTGACGCAAACGATGAAGCATCTACCATTTGTGAGAAACTTCATTTTTTTCTCTAAGGAAGTTGAGAATGGTACGCATCATTTTTTCCATTCGAGCCAAAGAGTTGTTGCAGGTCAGATTTTTTCTGGTCGGGGGGTACAACGTTTGTGGTTCAAGGATGTGAGAGCGGTTGCATGAGCCATGATCCTGATCTGTCGGTCTCCTACTGTTTTTGGACGGTCTTTAGATCAGAAAACAAATTAAATGTTGTGCCACACAAAATCAAGACCGTAGGGTCTCAAGGTCATTTTTCTTCTTGTTGTTATTGACTCCAGAAACGGGAATACACCTCCAAAATCATTTGCCACATCCAAAAAGTAAGTCCTATGGAATTTTCTAGATCAAATTACTCAAGAAATACTGGCCGGATCCGTGAGGAGTTGTTGGGGAAGATGGTTGTTTAGACAGTCCTGACAGTTTCTTGTATAGGTCTTCATTGATGTGAGCTTGTCGGTCGGTGCCCGCCATCTCGCCAGGTGTCATCCTGATGGGAAAAAACAGAGGTGAAGGGTTGACCGAGCCGGAGGGAGTGGGCATCACCAGGTCGGCTTGGTCCAACACCAGTTTGGCCATCAGAGTTGCCAGAGCTACACCATTCACCACGAAGCCTGCCGCTGCTGCTAGGTCTGCCTATAGAGCTTTGTGGAGTTTGTTCTCTTGATCCTCTATTACCGGAGTCTTTTCCATAGACTGTTGCTCATTTTTGGGTTCCCTCACTCCATTCATCGTCATCGTCCCAAGATTCACGATCTTCTAGATAGCGGCAATGCACAAGGTTGTTTCAAATGCGTCGACTGACCCTCTACAGCAACTACATTTTGATTTTGCAAGTGTTGCACAAAAAAAACATGGATGGTTCACAGAAATGAGGTATATAGCAGAAAACAATGTCAGGAGTAGGGACAGTGGAATAACCTGTAGCTTTTAATATATGTACTTCAATGACACGTGTCAAAAAAATCGAGTGTATCTTTATGATAGCAAAAGGCAAAATGAGGGATACTTGGGGTCTTGGATGCTTGAGTTGAGTGATGTGTGCAACACCTCATTGTAAGAGGACGCTTCAAGGAACTTTGACAATAATCGGAGAATTTCAAGAATATTGAGGTACGGTTTTATGAAATTCTAGAACCGTGGAGAAGTTGACCGAACAGCATAAAAACACCAACCAATTTCGTGATACTTCTGTTGACCTTTTTCTGGGAAGTTGTCGAAGTTGTCAGATTCTTGTACAAAGGAACATAAAAGGTCACAGCGGGTGGCACACTTCTCCTCAGCTGGTCGGTTAAAAAATCCGGAGGTGGACGCATGGTGGGCCATAATTGGAATGAAGAGGACTCGTGTATGTCATCGATGTAACAGATGTAGTTTTTTTCCTATGTTTTACGCATGCTCTGTCCGTGCAAAAGATAGGCAAAAGTGTGGTCAGTGCTCAATGGAGATGAAGAAAAGATGCCTTTGTTTCTTGATGATTCCCTGATACCGTATTGATGTTTGATTTCATGGATGAAAACAATCTAAGGAGTGTAATCTAAGGTTTGTAGGATATAAACGAAATGAAAAGGTTTTATGGTAGTCAAGATTTTGTTCCTATGAGCATTACAATTCCCCTCACGACATCCGATTTGACTCCGAACTGCTCGGATGTTGTAGGTCGACCAATGGAAGCTGGATGATCACCTTTTGGTATGCCTTGACCGTTGGCGTTGACATTTTGTGGTAGTATCCATTAGTGTTAAGCTTGTCGTGCGAATGCTTTGTAGGTACATGTCAGCACTCGTCCAAGTTGCCAACCGAGGTGCCATGGTTGTGCCTTGTAAAATTTTTGTGCTTGTTGAGTGCTATTCCATTCTAGCTTCCAACAATGATCAACATGTCACGAATCACATTGGTTTTCTCCAAAGTTTCCGCAGAGGAGCATTGCCAAAATGTTAAGGCACTCTTCGGATCAAAGCCCATTTCTCCATCAAAACATGATCGTAGGAATCCACAGAAAACAACCCCAGTGCTTCTATTGGCCGTCCCACCATCTCCATCTAGTATCCCCAAGGCCCCACATATCCAGTCCACAGACATCCCGACCAATGAGATACTCCCAAAACTTCGCACCAGAGAAGAGAATGTTCTGTCTGAGAATAAAGAGATCGATGACGTTGGGACAGTCGACCATGTTGACTCAGAACTTACCGTCACCGACGGTGCTGAATCAGAATTCGCAACTGACGTAGACCATGCTGACAAGGATCCTTCAAAAACAGAATCAGTGGATGAGGATCCACTTGCGATAGTCCATGATAACGTCCAAGTGTTGATAGACGCCATGATGTTTGCAAACAAGATGACAGCACGGGGGGCTATAGACAAGGCTGTTGTCAATGCCCTTATGGCGGAGCTTTCTTCCGATGCTACAGACAAGGTAGTTGTCAAGTACATAGATGGCATCTAAGACACACTTGCGCTACCACCAGCACCATTGTCGGAAGGGGGGGGGGGGGG
>SZWC01001344.1:178345-211403 GCA_023375785.1 Penium margaritaceum
ATGCCGCCTGTGCCGTACTAAGTGCTACCTCAAGAGCCAAAATTGTCTCTTCACGAACTGAAAAAATGAATTCTGCTAGAGAGATATGTAAGGGAGACGAGAGAGAGAGAGAGAGAGAGAGAGAGAGATCTCACCGGACTGGTGACGCAGCAGCATAGAGAAGACCGGAGGCACCACTCTTGTGATGCCCTGTGATGGTACCACCTGCCACGGCTACAAACACAGATGTGACAGCATGATGGGTCGCTTCTACTGTAATGGTGGCCGAAGTGGCCACAGCCAGAGAGGTCACTATGACCTATGTGGCAATGCTGGTAGCAGCTACTGCAAGGGGAGTCATGGTTGCTGCTTCTGAGTGTGTGCTATGGTGGCTCTGTAAACTACTGTGTTTGTAAGGGTCCTACTGGCCCGAGCAGTTGTAGAGAACACGGCGGTTGCACCGGCAGCCGTATAAACGATGGAACCTGTAAGGCTGATGGAGCTGGAGTGGAAAGGGAGGTCCGGCATCCAACCTGGTGCCTTGTGAGCCTCCAACACCGAGACAATGTCAACAGAAGAGGTAGATTCCAGGAAAGGGTTTTTTCTGGTGGGTCGCATAACATCTGGTTGCGGAGACGTGGTTGACAGGATGTGAGTAATCTACACCTACCGATCAATCTCGAGCTCCTGCTCCTCCTCCCAATGCGCAATGTCATCATGCCAGAAGTCAAAGGAGACGTGCAAAACCATCAAAAGGTTTGTCACCAGGTGAGGTTGCGTCACACGTTGCCCAATCCAGTTCAAGCAGTTCAACCTTACGTACTGCCTCCCAAACAACAGTACCAGGTGATTCCAATTCGTCATCTGGCAAGCCCTCCAGTGGCGGAGAATCCAGCGTAGCAAATTCTCTTGACGTAGTCAAGAGAATGCAAAGTAGATGTGGTAGCTATAGCAGCTCCTGATGTGGAGTGATGGAAATGCATCGAGAGTGGATTGGGCCAGGCATGAGCCCAGAGAAAGGCAGTACAAAAACAGCCATAGCCTTGAGATTCAAGGCATTCAAGAGGTAGTGGTTGAAGTTGTTATGAGCCAAGTGACTAAAGCTGCAGCAGCATTTGTGGCTGTGGGGCTCAATGATCATGGTGCGGCTGCCAATGTTGCTGCGTGCCAAGAGACTTAAGCTGTAGCAGCAGTTGTAGTTGCAAAACTCACGGCGGCTGCGAGGAAGCAACAGACGCTACTGAGGGCAAAGAGCTCAAAGCTACAGCGCCAGCTGCAGTTGTGGAGAGCATAGCGGCCGTTGGGCAACAGCGGATGCTCCTAAGAACCTGGAGCTGGAAAAGCAGTTGCGGTGGTGGAGATCACGATGGCCATTGGGCAGCTGCAGATGTTGCTACGGGCCAAGAGACATGAGCTGTAGCGGCAACATCAGTTGCAGAGGTCATAGCGGCCGCGAGGAGTTGACACGTGCTGCTCAAGACCAAGAGCTGAAAGCTACAGCAGTAACTGCAGTTGTGGAGATCAGGGAGGCAATGGGAAATTGGCAGATGCTACTGCGGGTAAACGAAAGATCCACATGCCTCTGGCCAAAAGAGTGACAAAGAGAAAAGGCCGTGGGCTGAGAGAGTGGCCCACGGAATGTGAGGCTGCAGTCGCAGCAGCACCCACGCTGCGAACGTGACAGTGATAGATGGGAATGTGGTAGATGCGGCCATGCGTGGGCACAGTCGCGGGTACAGGTTGTTAGATTTTGAGACAGCTGATGCTGCCGAGGGTACACTATACCGTACTGACTCGAACATTCGCTCACTTTTAAAAAACAAATTTAGTGTTTCTTGTATTCTCATTTCTTGGGGCATTTGGAATTTCACTGGTGCCCGTTCAATGGGGTAGTTCAACAAACTAGGGATTTCTAGTTTTGCCCACTGTTCAGGTGATATGGGTGGCTGGAGCACGATCCTTCAAACAAGCGAAGTTTGAAGCTCAGAACTTCACTTGTGCGTGTCCGCGTGGAGCAGATCACACGCAGCCGTCCGATCCTCCCTACCTGTTTCCTATGTAAATTTGCTTCACCTAGGAGACGAGCAAGGAGGGTCTAGTCATTCGTGGGGCTAATTGCCTTTTCTAAGAGATGCCTCTGTCCCCATTAGTGGGTGAAACCAAATTCTGTGTCATATTTAAGGGCAACACTGTGGGCGAAATATTTGACTTGACGATAGAATTTCAGAGATGACTCCCTCAAATGTTCAATATTTTATCAAAGAACGGATGGGAGAACGAATACAATTGTTTTGAACGAATGTACCTGTCAGTACGGTAGTTGATGGTGTAGAGTACACCGTGAGAGAATCCAAATAAGAAATGACCTAGATGGCAAGTGGGTCCATGATGGATCCACGGGTCGCATGCAATGAGGGAAACACCATCATTGCTCTAATGCCTAAAATTGATCTTGGGTGTGCACTTTGGGAGAGTGGGGAGAAGGTGAGCTTGTGGGAAGAGCCCCACCGTACATGCATGCCATCGATGTGGAATCTTGCAGTTGAAGACCACAATAAGAGTTACGGAAACGGAGAGAGCATCTAAGCACCGATACGTACGCACCACACTCGTCCATCAAACAAAGCACGGCCACACCACCTCCCGAGGGTCGAGCCCGACCTCTCGGCAATAAAGCAAGGGCGAGTTTTCACCACTGCACGGCCAAAGGCCGACACGGTGGCCCCCCAGGGATCAGCACTCAGGAAAACATGGCAGCTTCCCAAAACCCACATGCAAACATGGAGATGAACCAAAGCATCCTGAAGTGTCCGAGGTCCAGCCTCCTCCCCATCTAATGGAACGAATCAAGAGAGAAAATAGTATGTCATTATGTTATCCCAGGTCACATCTTGGGTGAGTACAACAGCCACCTGGAGTGACTAGTACTAACTGTTGTGATGTGAGTCGTCCCTGTCTATTTGTACAGCTTACTATGACCACTCGGCCATGTCTATGCTCGTGCAGATCTCTGATGCTGACCCAGCTGATGCCTGAGCAACTACGGGTGGTGGCTTGACCCACCAGTAGCTGCCAGACAGCTGCCACAACGTTTCGGGTGCTCGCTGGGATGCTCTGCAGTTTTTCTACAGTCGCTAGAATTTTCTCAGTGGACTGGTTTCTGAGCCCGATTTGCATGCTTTTCATTGTCTGTCCACTGATCCATGCAAGACCTGTGCGTGTGACCTGTAGCATCTGGCTCAAGATTCTGCATCTGTAGGTTCAAACGGTGTTGCGTTTGGATACTTGTACGCAGAATTACGGCGAGAACAATGGTTTTGGGTCGGTTTTAGGACAAACTTACACTGCCGCATGCGTCACCCGCCGTGCGCCGTAGCAGGTGTTTATGCTGCCTACTTTTCAGTTTTCATTTCTCTCTGTATTTCTAAGCTATTGGAGCTTATGAGACTTTTCTCGTCTTCTTAGCCCAACCATTACTGTTTCTTGCACCTGCTCGCTTGCTAGTGCGCCAGCTGACAGCACTGTGTCGCCACATCAGCAGTAGCAAGGCTAGGAAGCTTCCTAGTAGTTTCTCATGATATCAGAGCAGGGAGGCATTCTTTGCTGAGCTACGCAGTGGAGACGCAGTAGTGGCAGCAGCAGCGAGAGTCATAGCTAAAGCCACGGTCCTGGGAGGACACACCAAGCCACGATGACCCGCCGTAGCAGATTACAGCAGCAGAGACACCTTGTACCCGCATCACCACACCACCATTTAGGGACAGCCAAGGGTTTCCCAACCCTCTCCAGCAGCAGTTGAGGCATGTGATGTTGAAGGATCCCACAAGCTTCATTCAGGTCCCACCTACCACCCCCCCCTCCCCCCGGACGTGAAAGAGTGCAACTGTCCCATTTGACCACCGTTTTTGGCGTCTGAGAGCTTGTTAGAAATCTCTTGCAAAATTCTATCCATCGCATCTACTCTTGCCTCATTTTGTGCCTTGTAGGCTCCAAGAAACAAAGCAACGCTCTCAGATCTAGAAATTTTTTTTCCAGATTTTGGACTAAAAAGAAATCGGTGATGTTTTCCACTTTTTAAAAGGTTTTTTTGGACGAAACCACCTTCATTGCATTCAGCATCCTCTGGCGCATAATTTCCCAAAGTTTTGCTTCATTTGGGCAACGTTCATGCTGATGTCATAATTGTAGGTGAAGTCGTGAGCACCAAAACTTGGCAAAATGTTTAGCTGAAACATCATCTTTTGCCAGTGTTTCATCTGGTCGAGAAATGCAAACGGTTCTTGATTCTGACTGTTGGAATGATGCTCCTCACCATGGCAGGAGTGACTCCAAAAAAGGAACACCGAAAAAGATAAGCCTTAGTGGCTTAGTGGTTAATGGTGTCCACCTCTAGAGGCAGGGGTTCGGGTTCAAGTCCCACAAGATGAAATCATGCCCTGCCTCGAGGGAGGTGGAAAATAAATGCCAGGAAGCTAGCTCAACCTCTAGAGTTCCTCTTTAAGTTTCTAGAAGGCCAGGTGAGGGTCCAGGAAGGTGGCACACCTTCTAGAAGGGGTGACTTGTCCTACAAGGCATCTAGAGGTGTCTTGGTCTTTTGGACACCTTCCCTCCTGCTAGAAGCAAGCTGAGGAATCTAGGAAGGGGCAGAAGCTTCTAGAGGAGGGAAGGGATGCCTTCCTAGGTGGGAAAAGGACAGCCTACCAAGGAGCACTCTAGAAGCCATAGAATATGCTAGGAAGCTCCAAATCTTGCATGCTTTGGTGTTCTGGAAAGCTTAGATCAGTGGCTATAAAATGCCACTGCTTGTGAGCCTTGATCAAGTTTTTATTCCCATCCAATTGAGGCCAAAAATATTGCCTCACTCTCTGACCAGATTTTGCCATCCTTGGAACTAGTTGCCTCCACAGTTTCAATCTCTCCAAAAACAGTTGGTGGTGTGAAACAACCACTGCTAGGGACCCTCCAGGGTGCACACTCACCCTCAGGCCAACACTGACAACATTGAATTTTGGACCCATACTAAGCAGCACCGATGTCGCTGGCCTGTGACAAGGGCAAGGGGCTACGAGACCCCTCCTTTTTCTCCTCTTTGGGCATCATGAGTCCATGGTCACAGTCACTCATGATCGACGAGCTTTGTCGGACGTAGGATAAGATGCACCGCCAGCAGCACCGTCATTCCGATGAGCTACGAGAGATTGCGGAGTTATTTAGGGGCCGTTGAGGGGCCTCACAGCCGACACCAGGAGACCCTATTGTAGCTGCACCATCCGTTCAGCAGTCTATGTCCTGTACATCACTGCAACCTCAGCACCCATCACATGTTGAGACTTGGGATGAGGAGGACGACACACGCGAGGATGAGATTTGCGTCCTTGAGGAGCGCATTTGTGAGCTGCGGGAGGGGTCCGAGCCTCTCACCTCGCCACCTTCTCGCCGTCATGACCAGCCACGTCGCTCAATAGCATTCACTTTTGGTGGCGTTTCTCTCACTAGTGGTTTCCCTGTTCCTTATCCACCATCTCCCGAGCCTCAGGTCGCCCTCCCCACGGAGTGGCGACCAAAGGAATTTGAGACACCTCCACCCCGTTACAACAGCGATGAGATTTTTGATTGCTGGGAGACCCTCTTTCAGGTTTGGGCCGACTCTGAGGGCGTCTGGCCCTACCACCACAGCCTATACCAGACTCACAATGCTCACCGGGTGCAGACAGCAGTGAGAGCGATGTGTGGTCTGCTCTACAACATGCCGTGGGAGACTGTGGTTGACTTTTGTCCCTTTTTGGGTGAGGCCAAGACCGGGAGTGGAGCCGTCCCACGCCAGGGTTGGGAGGTGGCCTTGACACTACTCGCTGTAAAGACCCATGCCATGAGGGAAGCTCGACCGCGTGAGTTCCACTCCCTTCGCAAGGGTCCCACGAAGCTCGTAGTAGACTATTGGTGACGCGCCATATGCCTTTATGCGCGTCTCGGAACATGTGACAAGACGTAACTGTGAGCAATCGACACCATCATGATGGGGGTGCACTTAGACCACGTGAAGCTCTTTACCTGCTTTGCTGTTGTTGCTGAAGTTACTCAGAGAGGGCTGCAGGTAAAGAACTCCACGTGAAGCTCCTGAAGCTCTCCACGTGAGGCTCTTTACCTATAGCCCTCTCTGAGTTGTCGGAGGCAATACAGTTGCTTCGTTGGACTCATCGCTACTTTCTCGAGGCGACATCGACTCATGAGGCTGTTGTCGCCCATTTGTAGAGTCCACTTGTTGCAGCAGTGATTGCGACCTCTCCTACGCCTCTCTCCTAGTTCACCAGTACCACCTCTATCGCTTCCTCCTCCTCCTCTTCTACCCCAAGCCACCAGAATCTGGACGTTGCAGTGACCACGCAAGGGAAGAAGTGGAAAAAGATGTGTAGCAAGGGACAGCAGCGGAGTGGTGGAGACAGCAGAGACAGTGGTAGCAGCCACAAGCAACAGTAGTCGTAGTAGCAGCAGCGGCGGCTAGCAGCTGCCGTAGCAAAGCTAGAGCAGATGTAGCAGTAGTGGCAGAAGCAGCAGCTGCTTGAGCTTCTCTCTCAGTGAGTAGTAACAGCAACAGAAGCTTGTAGCAACAACCCACAGCAGCAACACTAGCCCGTAAGAGCACGAGCAACCTGTAGCAGTAGTTGTGTACAACATTTGCACGCAACACCCTACACCAGCAGTAGCACACAGTAACATCACGTTGTTGCATGAGCAGCACCTTGCATTAGCAGCTGTTGTAGCTAAAAGCAGGAGCTGTAGTGGCTACAGCAACCGTGGTAGAGGCAACAACAACTTCAGTGGCCATATCTGCATCATCAGCACACGTTTTGGCAACACCAACTGCTGTAGTAGCAGCCAAGCTAGTAGCAGCAGTGGGCAGCAATAGCAGGCACGATTGAAGTAGCAAACAACAGCAATGGAAGCTGTAGCAGCAACGACAAAGGGCAGCAGCCTGAGTAGCAATAGTTGTTACAAGAGTAGGGGCGACAAGAAGCTATTGCATCAGTGGCGATGGCAAGTTGCTATAGTAGCAGCGGCGCCGGGTAGCAGGCGTACCGGCAGCTGCAGTTGCAGCAGCACCATCGGCGACACCGAGCAGGTGTAGCATGCTGCCATAGCTGCACACGCGCATAGCAGAAGCAGCAGCACGCGCAACAGAGGCTTTCACAACGGTAACAGTTACTTCTGCCGCTCACTTACAATGCAAAGCTGCCTCGCAGCTTTGCGCTGCAAGTGATCTCCTCCACGGGCGAGCTTGCTGAGCGAGCTTATTCAACAAGCTCGCTCGAGGTGAGTTTTGAGCCTACACAAAAAAAAGAGGGGGAGAGGATAGGAACGGGTCCTCGAGTGGGGCACCCCGGAATAACCCCAAAAGGGGCACCCGAGTAGGTGGCACCTGAAAAAAAAGGAGGAAAGGGAGAGCGCAAGAGAAATTCTGAGAGTCACAGCTATATGAAAGGTGGCTTGAGGCCAGAGCATTCAGCTGACGATGGAAAACGGAGCAGCTGCATCAGTTACACCAGCAGTGGGACGAGCACCGCTAGCGACTGCACAAAGTCTGGGAGGGACCACCGCCGTCGGCGTTGACGGCGGCCGTAGATAGCAACGATAGTAGCAGCAGCACCGAAGGCGACTTGAGGTTGCACATTGTGTTTGGCGCACGATAGCAACATCACAATTGCAGGGCAGTCGCACAATAGCGCACCACCAGCATGGTGGTAGCTGTCCTCCTGATGGCATCGCAACACGTCTGAAACACTGTGCTTTGATCACTCACCTCCCCTTGTGGCCTTGTGCTAGTGAGAGCAAGTGCCTTGTGCACACACCCATGTTAGGCTCCGGAGATGAGCACAGTGGCGTGGCAAGGAGCGCACCTGGCGCCGTGGTTGATGCCGGCTCTGCATACGTGGCAGGAGCCATACCCATAGTGGCAATTGCAACCGTGGCATACGCCTCAAGCATCTAACGCCTTTGCCTACTACTACTGTGGGGATCGACACCATGGCTAGCGCCAGTGTCGCCAGCGCCATGTCAGATGGAGACCGCCCTGGATACGGTCCTGCTCTTCTTCTTCACCATCCAGCTCAGAGACTTCCTCCGATGAATAGTTGTTGTGGTGCACAATGTGTGACGCACACGAAAGTGTCAGTTTGTCCTAAAAACCGGCCAAAACCACTGTTTTGGCCAGAACTCTGTCCACACGTATGAAAATGCAACACTGTCTGAACCTAGAGATGAAAAATCTTCAGCTGGACGCTACGACTGATTACACACACAAGTCTGGCATCAATCGGTGGATAGACAATGTAAAACATGAAAATCAGGCTCAAGATCCAGTCCACCGAGACAACTCTACCGTCTGCAGAAAAACCGCAAGGACCCTGGCAAGGACCCGAGATGTCGTGGCAGCTGTCTTGCAGCTGCTGGTGCATGGAGCCACCACTCATCAGTGCTCCAGCAACAGCTGCGTCCATATCAGTGATCATGTCACTATGCTCTCTAGTACTACTGCTCCACACCACCAGTCCGGGGTATACGAGTAAACACCATGGTCGTCCCTCGTGACGGGTGGAAGCCACACAAACCAGCACTCCCCCTGACTGACATAGCTGTCACCACAATGACAAGTGATGGGCTACACTCACTGTCTGCCGTAAACACCAACCACAATACAAGGTCTCCTCGTGACCGTGGTGTAACTCATCAAATGCCCGGGTCTTGACCATGTAGGAAGTCACTCACAAACCCATGTGCCAAACACCATGCAACTTGTACAAAGCAACAAGATCTCCTCGTGACCCCGAAACATGTCTCCGGGTCTCCGGGTCTTGACCACACCTGCTCGCATGCATGGAGCATACATAACACATGGAGGCAATGGGTCTCCACGTCACACTGGTAAAACTCACCAGGTGCGCTGGTCTCGACCAGCATAACCGAGACCAGAGCATCATGCCACACCCAAAGTAACCACGTTGTCCTCATAATGGTGTCAGGTCAACGCCCACACACCAAAACTTCCCCTGGGCTATAGTGCCCGATAGTGCGACACCTGTATCATCACACACACACACGTACACACACACACGCACACACATACACACACACACACACAAACATACACACACACACACACACACACACACACACACAGACACACACACTTATCTCTGCACAACAAGTACATGATAGTCTCAAGGTATTATGTCTCCTCTTCATACCGGCTGAACCCATCAGGTATGCGGGTCTTGACCATCACCATAGAGCATTAGTGTCCCTATGAGCTGTGCACAAGGAGGCGTCAGGTGAAAGCACACAAGCTAACACAATTGTGGAGACGCTCATCGCTACACAAAGTGTTAGCAACCCCTTGATTAGCCTCGGATCATGCGCGGCCTTGAGGCGGCGCATACGCTGCGGATATCCTCCACGTACACAAGGACTAGTTGTGCTGCGCCCACGACTGCAACAGACGTCACTGCTTCACCAGGCAGTGGTGGTGATATGGACCCTCATGATCGCACGCTTGTGGAGCTTTGTCAGATGTAGGCACTTTGTACTCAGGGAGGTGCGAGTGTGTTGTTACAGTCAAGTTTTTCCCAAACAGCTTGTCCTACTATGTCTGTTGCCTGTGATGATGCTTGTGGGGGAGCTCAGTCGGTCCGTGCTCAGGATGGACTTGACAGGACCAACTGGCTTGACGAGTCACATGTCCGCGTTGTTTTTCATTGTTCCAAGTCTTCTGCTTCCCGTCCTGCAGAGGCAGAGTATTCTGTGGCATGTCGTTTGGTGTTGACGACTGGTCGTGAACCAAGTGGCACCTGGATCATTGGCTCTGGTGCCACCCATCACATGACATGTCGTTGTAGTGACTTTGACGTGCTCGGTCCTGTTTCGTCCGTTCTATCCGTGCACCTTGGGTCTTGTCAGTCATTGCCTGTGCACGGAGTTGGGGTTGTGCGGTTTGGTGGTCTGTCTAGTCCATTGTACATTTTTTATGTGCTTATTGTCCCTGCTCTTGACCTCATCCTACTCTCTGTTTGTGCTTGTAGCAGGCTGGGTCTCTCTTTATAGCACTATTTTGACTCTGCCACTGTGATTGCTCTTGACACTCGTGCCATTGTTCTTTATGCCTCACTTTTCTATGACTTGTATCGTGTGTCTCGTACCACTTCCTCTGCCTTCTCTCCTTCCTCCACACTTGCACGTGTTTTGTCACTAGTGTTCTCTCCAAAACACCAACGTTTGCTCCATCTTTGCCTTTACCATGTGCCTCGGACACTGTGTCCAAGCTCATTTGGCCTCAGCTTGCCCTCAGTCTTGATGCGGCTTCCTTCCAGAAGCCGCCCAAGACCGACTATCTCTTCTACGCTCAGGGTAAGATGCATCGCTGCAATTATACAGACTCCACCTCTTGGGCACTACGGCCACTTGAGTTGGTCAACTCAGACCTTCTCGGTCCCCTCTCTGTCGAGTCCCACTCAGATCGGGTATGATATGTCCTCACTCTGGCTGATGATTTTACCTGGATGAGGTGGGCCTCAAGCCTCCGCCACAAGAGCGATGCCGCCTTGGCAGTTTGCCTATGGCTGGTGATGGCTGAGCGCCAGTCTCGTTTCACCCTCCACACGTTCCACTCGAATCCTGGTGGTGAGTTCTTAGGTGAGATGGACACCTTCTTTGTAGAGCGCGGTGTTTTTCACCAGCTCTCTACGCCAGCTACACCACAGTAGAGCGGCATGTCTGAGTGTTGGAACCGCATCATGGAGGATGGGGTCTGTCCCATGCGGTCTGAGTGTGGTCTTCCAAAGTCATTTGCCTTTGAGGGGTGTTCCTACATGATGTGGGAATTGAACCGCCTATCGCACGGTCCTCTTCGGAACCATGTCACGTCGCACGAGTTGTGGTTCGGCCATCATGCCGACCTCCATCTTGCTTGTGTTTGGGGTTCCTTATCCTGTTTCTGGTACACCGAGGACCAACAGGTGCCCAAGGTCTCACCTCGGGGTCGCACATGTACCTTCCTCGGCATTTCCCCACGGTGGAAGGCCTGGCGCTTCTAGGACCCCGCTCGTCATCGCATCGTCGAGTCACGAGGCGCTCTCTTCTTTGAGGCTCACACCTACCGCAACCTATCCAACATTATGTCACTAGTCGCTAACCACATTCCCACTTGTGTGGCTTCCCAGTGGATGGGGGACTCTAGCCCTACAAATGGGTCTGTCCGTGCCTCCCCATCTATGGCCTGGTCTCTAGCTTATGACGATCCAGCCATTTTGGTTGTCGGTCCACTAGCCTCGTCGGCCCCTTCTGGCATACGTGATCTCGTCCCAATCTCAGTCTCTTCTGGCACACCTGATCCTATGCCCATCTCATTACCTTCTGGCACACTTGCTCCCGTGCCAGTCTCAGTACCTTCCGATACACCTGCTCACGTGGCAGTGTCAGTCCCTTCTAGCTCTGGCACACCTCATCTCGTGCCTGTGGTAGTCTCCTCGGTTACACCTAGCCCTCTATCTACACCTTCTGCGATGACGCTCAAGCCAACACTTGTCCATGATTGTCCTATATCCTCTCCCCTCCCCAGCGCGCCTACACTCCCTATGGATGTGGGCCGGTCGGTTGCTACACATCTGGAGGTGAGCACCTCAGCTTTGGACTACTCTTGTGAGCCTGGTGGTCGTCTTCAACCACTGGCGTCCAGAGCTCCATGGACAGTAGATTCGGCACCTAGACGCTCCACTCGCTGTGTTCAAAGTGGCAATCCTGGCACAAAGGCCCTTAGCCTGAGCGTCCAGGCGAACTACACAAAGGTGCACCAGGCGTACCCTTTCGGCCACGAGTTGGTGTCCCAAGAGTTCTCAGTCGCTTGCAAAGTTGCAGCAGACCTTGTCGTGGTCAAACAGAGTGCGGAGACGTGTGTCTTAGCCAGCGGGAGCTCTCCCTCGACGACGCCTGATCCATGCACATTATTGGAGGCACTCTCAGCTCAGGATGGAGACTTGTGTCATGCTACTTCTGAGGATAAGTTGAGAGCCATCCGTGAGCACGGTGCTTATGAGCTTTTTGACCTCCCGCCTGGGCGGAAGGCTGTACAAGCCAAGTGGATCTTTCGTAACAAGGTGAAGCCTGATGACACACTAGATCGCTACAAGGCTTGTTTGACGGCCAAGGGGTTCTCACAGGTTGAGGGTGTAGATTTTACTGACACCTTTGCACCCGTCGGCTGCATGACCACCGCTCGTGCCTTGTTTGGGGTTGTTGCTCACCACAACTAGGAGCTACACGAGATGGATGACACCCAACGCATTCCTCCATGACACCCAAGAGGAGGAGATATTCATGGACCAGCCACCCAGATTCGAGGTCGGTGACAAGGTCTAGCGCTTGCGCAAGGTCTTGTACGGCGTGAACCAGTCATCTAGGTGCTGGAAATTGGAGATCACAAGCACACAAACACGTGTTGGTTACGTGTAGAATGACGTTGGCCCGTCCCTCTTTCTCAATCGGACAGGTGAGAGCTTCATCGCCATCCTAGTCTACGTGGATGACCTCCTGATTGCGTCTCCTTCTATGGAGATCGTGAAGGAGGCCAAGGTAGTCCTTCAGGCTGTCTACAGGATGAAGGACCTTGAACCTGTAGCTGTTTCTTGGGATGGAGATTGCGCGTGGTCGTCAGCAGCGGAGACTCTTGTTGCATCAGGGACGTTATGCCAGGGTTGCCCTCGGCATAACGTGCGATTTGCTGACCTCCTTGGTGCAGTGCCTACAGCCTCCACCCCCATCACACCTAACGAGCAGGATGCACTCAAGGTGGATGATCCAGCACAGCTGGGGGAGACAGTGGACGTGACCCTGTACTTGCCCCTGATTGGCTCTTTGATGTACTTGGCCACTACCACGCGACCCGACATTGCCTTCGCCGTCAACCTCATTGAATAGTTTTCACAGTGTTCTCGGGCAAGAGCCCTTCACGCGGATGTGTGAGTGGTGTGGTACGTGGTCTCCACACTGTACCTCAGACTCTGCTTTTGACGGTAGTGTTTGGTGGTAGTCGACAGCTAAGGCAAACAAACAGACAGTGGCTGGGTGTGCCGTCTTGATGGGCGTAGTCGGACAAGCTACGTGTTCCTTTTGGATGGCACTGCTTTGTCGTGGTGCAATGCCAAGTATGGCTGTATCGCACGCA
The DNA here is from genome assembly GCA_023375785.1 of Penium margaritaceum. NCBI lineage: Eukaryota > Viridiplantae > Streptophyta > Zygnematophyceae > Desmidiales > Peniaceae > Penium > Penium margaritaceum. The sequence goes on from SZWC01001344.1 coordinate 191,535, forward strand.
GCTCATGAGAGGCTGAGTATGTTGCTCTGGGAGCTGGGGCTGCTGAGGCGGTATGGCTGCACCGTCTCTTTCGTGGGTTTCGTTAGCTTGTGCCTTCTGTTTTCCTGTAGTGTGACAACAAGAGTGCCCTTGCCATTGTAGCACACTCTGGTGTGTTTCATGCACGCACGAAGCACATTGCTCTTGAGCATCACTTTGTGCATGATCTTGTGCAGCGACAGGTAATCTCCGTCATCTGGGTCAGCACGGACATGCAGCGGACTAACTTCTTGACCATGGAACTTGCGCGAGGAAAGTTCATGGTGGCCATTTGTTGTGTCGGGCTTCGCCCCATGCCTGAGAGTGAACAGTAGTGGGGTGTGTGAGCATGGACTGTTGAGCATCTTGTTGCGCAACTGTGTCAGTTCTACACGTGTATGGACATGCGTAGCATCGGGTCATGGGGGAGTGTTGTGATGTGAGTCATCCTCGTCTATTTGTACAGCTTACTGTGACCACGCGGCCGTGTCCATGCTCGGCAAATCCCAAATGCAGACCCAGCTGACCCCTGAGCACCTATGGGTGGTGGCTCCACCCACCAGCAGCTGTCGGAAAGCTGCCACGACGTCCCGGGTGCATGCTGGGATGCTCTACAGTTTTTCTGCATTCGCTAGAGTTTTCTCGATGGACATGCTTCTGAGCCCAATTTGCATCTTTTGCATTTTCTGTCCACTCATCCATGCCGGACTTGCTTGTGTAACTAGTTTTAGTGTCTGGCTCAAGATTCTACATCTGTAGGTTCAGACGGTGTTGCGTTTGGATACTTGTGCGCAGAGTTACGGCCAAAATAGTGGTTTTGGACCGGATTTCGACAAACCGACACTGCCACGTGCGTCACCCACTGTGCGCCGCGGCAGGTATGCATGCTGTGTAGTTTTCAGTTGTCAATCCTCTCTGCATTTCTAAGCTATTGGAGCTTGCAAGACTTTGCGTGTCCCCCTAGCCCAACCATTGTTGTTTCTTGCACCGGCTTGGTTGTTAGTGCGCTTGCTGACTGGACAGTCTCGCCACATCAGCGGGAGCAAGGCTAGGAAGCTTCCTAGCAGTTTCTCACTACCGACAAGTTCTAGTCTTGAGAAATAAATCTCCAAGTGCAGCTATGTCACTCAGTCCCCTGTACATGTGTGTGAGTGCATGTGGGCCAAGAAAAGAGGGCATTATAGATGTTAGAGGTCATGAACAGGACAAACATTAGCAAGATGCTTGCTGGGACCTTGCAGCCTCAAGGGTTTTCCTTGTGGACTGACCTTGGGCCCAATTTCTTTAATGCATTTTGTTTCCACCAATCACGCCCGGCTTGAGATTTTGCATCTATAAGTTCAGATGGTCTTGCATTTGGGTGTCTTTATAAAGAGTTACGGCCAAAACAATAGTCATCCTTCCCTCAACTTTAATCTATTGCATCTTATAAGACTCTACACGTGTCTCCTATCCTTGCTTTCCTTGCACCTGCTCTGCGCTTTAGTGCGTCATTTAATTGGACTGCATTGCCATGTCAATAACAACACAGCTGGGAAGCTTGTAGGCATCCTGCCTGTAGTCACGTGCAGCATTGTGCGTTTGGTTGCATTCGCTCACGTTTTCACAACCCCAGAAGCAGTTGTCACAATGCTGACACATTCCCTCTTACCTTTCCACATACGTGCTTGTGTTGACCAGGAAAGTAATGAGCACTAGCGATGAAAAGCATTTCATAGGCAGAGGATATGGTCAAAGCGAGTCACTTTTAGCCATGTTTTCACCGGCGACATCATGCATTCATTTCTTTAGCTGATTACACCAGGATGGTGACTTGAATTCCTTTGGCTATCACTAGGAACTCGTGCCTTCTCACATCAGATGTGAAGCACCTGTACCCACACACCCTCTAGACGATGTGTAGCTGAGCAGATGTGTTGGTATTTGGTTCTGGGCAAATATACACCGGTTCCCATAGCTGGAACTACCTAACGCAGCAGGTTGGGGAAGCAGCGTTGTTGATGCAGCGTGCGGTAACCCACGCTCGTTGCTTACACTGCCCCCTCAGTCTGCTGCACAGAAGCCTAAGTGTGAGAGCTCTGGTTTTGTTACTCAAAACTGCGAAAGCCAGAATTAGTGCCAGACAACAGCTGAAAACAGGTAATGACTGATTAAGAACTGAGAATGAGACGCAATGGGAGACCCCTCCAAGATCTAGCCTCCCCCAGCTCTGTAGAGATTGTTGCTCAGTTCACCAGCCAATCAGAAAACAGCTCTATTGTTAGGCAGGCAGGTTTTCTCGGTGAGCCTAGCCAGACGACCGACAGCCCAAAACCCGGGCGTTGTCCGTTTTGCCTCAAAACTGGACAATACTATAATACGCACTCTGCAAATGCAGCCGTGTGGTCAGAATCAGATAGAAAAACAGTAGTCAAGAGTTACAGCCACCTAAACCCTGGTGGCATCTACTCTAGTCCCGGGTACCAACAGTGTCCATAACTCATGAAACTTGGACCCTATGCATGATACAGCATTGCGAATGAAACAGTTCAGTCAGACACAGCACTATACGTGTGTAGAAAGCAAAAGCACCGACAGAGACTGCCGACAGCACGACTGCCAAGGAGGAGGCTCCAGCAAACTGCGTGTAGGCCTCAGCGTGTGTTGGCTCCACCTGACGACACTCCAATAGCGTCGCGTCTCACTGTCAGTCATCTGCAAGCCAATGTGCACAAGCCAAGAGGACACAACAGAGTACAATGAGAGGTGCGTAAAGACAAGCACTCCCCCATGACTCACAAGCGCAGTGCACATGGACAGGCAGAGAACACAGAGACAAAGCGGGCACGAGAAGAGAGAGGGAGAGAGAGAAGACCTCACGAATGCACACCAACCACACACATAACCACGCTTCAGTGCCTTGGTCAAGAAGTGAGCCAACTGCCGTGCCGTCTCAATCCATACAATTCTCATGCCGTTGTCATGTAATAACGAATACAGATAGTGATACTTGACATTGATGTGCTTTGTACAAGTGTGATGCATGCCGTCATTGTCAGCAATGACCATGGCATTGGCATTGTCACAATGCAACGTGATGGACGGGACTAACTGACGCAGGTCGGACAATAGGCAACGCAGCCACACGCTCTCACACACACTTGAACCAAGTGCCACATACTCAGCCTTAGCAGTGTTGCGTGCAATGCAGCCTTGCTTACTGTTGTGCCAGGACACAGCCGTGCCGCCAACAACAAAGATCCAGTCGGTATGACTCTTACCGTGACCCAGTCACTATCAGTGTTGCCTGTCACCACAACGGACGGCTGTCGACAAAACATGAGGCCTCGCCGTGGAGTCAAGATGACACAATACGGTACTCAGATTGTAGCCTCAAAGTGGAATAGACACAGCTCCTAAGAGAACTGTACCATGAGGTTGACGGCGTACACGATGTCTCAATGTGTCATCGTCGCCAGGAACATCAGTCACTTGATGACACGTAAGTATATGGTCACATCGACTCGCTCCCCCACCACGGCTGGATCAAAGCTCTCAAGCATCACCTTACCATCGGATGACATGGATGAGGATGCTCTCAGCACAAGGGGTAGGTCATCAGCGAAGCATCGAGACGGGGTCTGGACGTAGAGAGACTCGTGCTGACCCGAGGTCCATCATCTTGTAGGCGGCATGCAGCAGATCCTTGACCTGCTGGATGGTCGCTGCCTTCGGTGACGCAATGAGCAGGTCGTCAACATAGACCAGAACAGCGACAAAGGGCTGGCCCCACGGACTAATGAACGGTGCGGGGCCATCATTAAAGTGGAGGAGGCCGTAGCAAAGAAGCGTGCGACTGATCTCCTGGTTCAAGCAGCACGGTGACTACTTCAGGTCGTAAATGGCCTTCCGCATCCTCCAAACCTTGGCGAAGCCATCATCAAAGCCTGGGAGCTGCACCATGTAGAGCTCCTCGCCTTCCAAAGGTCCATGGAAAAAGGCGTTGCTCACATCCATCTGATGTAGCTCCCATCTATACTTGGAAACCAGGCTGAACAATGCTTGGCTAGTCAAAAAACGACCGACCGGGGCAAAGATCTGGTCAAAGTCGACCCCGAAGACCTGAGCAAACCCCTTCGCCGTAAGACGGGCCTTGTGCTTGTCTAGTGACCCGTCTGGCTTCCACTTTTACCAGAGGATTCACTTGGCACCGATGGCCTTTTGACCGGGGGAAAGGTTGACAAGCTTGTAGGCCTGATGTTTTTGGATGGCGATTAGCTCCTCGGTGCATGCAGCCTCCGAGTGTGCAACCTCCGGAGATGCCCGGGCCTCTTTTTAGGTGGATGGGTCCACTGGTCGCTCTTTGGGACAGACAGTGAGGACGAGTGCACCTTATGCCACAGACTGCAAGTGTGTGAGTGTAGCCGTAACGGCATGTCGCTCTTCTTGATGGAGCATGGCGTAGCCTAAAGCCGACCCCGAATGCAGGTCAGTGATGACCGACAAAGTCACCAAGCCAAGCGCCTTGGTGTCAGAGTCCCCACTCATGACTGTGGGAGTGGGTCTGCCAGGAGGCATGGAGCCTCGTGGGGTGACAGGGGGTTGTGGTACGAGAGGGCGCGAGGAGACAGCCTGAGTGCTTAATGTCAGCCTGGGTCAGAGGCTCCCTCCCGGACCACGTGTGTAATGCGCTGAAACTGACAAGACAGCCGGCCCGGAGGTGGCAGACACGAACAGGGCAGCCAGTCTTGAGGGGCTGGCGGACATCGGTGGGGAAGCTGACCCAGAGGAGCTGGCGAACACGGATGGGGTAGTTGGCCTTGAGGGGCTGGCCGACGCGGGCGTAGAAGCCGACCGAGAGGTGCTGGCGGACACAGAAGGGGCAGCCGGGCCAGAGGGGTTGGCGGACATGGAGGGGGCATCCGGCCCATAGGGGCTAGCGGACACGGAGGGGGCAGCCAGCCCGGAGGGGTTGGCGGACACGGACGGGGCAGATGAGCCAGAGGGGCTGGCGGACACGGAGGGGGCAGCCAGCCCGGAGGGGCTAACGGACACGGACACGGCAGTCAAGCAAGAGGGGCTGGCGGACACGGAGGGGGCTGTCGGCCCGTATTGGCTGGCGGACCCGGATGGGCGAGCCGGCCCATAGGGGCTCGCGGACAATGAGGGGGCAACAAGCCCGGCGAGGCTGGAGGAAACGGACAGGGCAGCCGGCCAAGAGGGGCTGGCGGACACGAAGGGGACAGCCGGCCCAGAGAGGCTGGCACACACAGACGGGGCAGCCGGCCATGAGGGGTTGGCAGACACGGACGTGGCAACCGACCCTGTGGGGCTGGCGGACATGGACAGGGCAGCCGGCCCTGAGGGGCTGGCAGACACGGAGGGGGCAGCCGGCCCTGAGGGGCTAGCGGACACGGACGAGGCTGCCGGCCCTGAGGGGCTGGCAGACACGGATGGGGTTGTCAGCTTGGAGGGACGTGCGGACACGGATGGGCCAACCGGCCCTGAGGGGCTAGCGGACAAGGGCTGGGTAGCCGGCCCGAGAGGACCAGCGGGCACAGATGATGGGACACCTAGATGCGCTTGGATGGATGACGGACCCACCAATCCCCCACGTGACGAGAGGAACAATGATGCGCCAGAGCAAATGAGGTCGCGAGAAGATAGGTCCTCAAAGAGAGGGCATCCCAAGACTCCACTAAGCAATGCCGAGAAGGATCCTAGAAGAGCCACGCCTCCAAATGACGCGAGACGCCGAGGAAGGTGTAGGGTCGTACGCGAGGTTTGAGCTTGCTGCCCTGGTGTGGGCAGGCAACCACACAATGGCCACGCAACCCCAGGCACGAGCCGGGCGGACGTCGGCGCGCTCGCCGCACCAGTGGTGGTATGGTGTGGACAGGCGGAAAAGGGGTCCGTGAGGAATCCGGTTCAAGACCCACGTCATGTTGGTCATGGCTTCAAAGTAGAAGCCATCAGAGAGACGAGACTCGACCCGCATGGTGCGGACGGCTTAATCAATGGTGCGGTTACACCGCTCGGCGACACCGTTCTGGGATGGCATGTACGGCGCCGACATCTCGTAATGAATGCCTTTGAAAGCACAGTCAATGCACTCAGTGAGACGCGGCAGAGGAAACGATTTTGGATCAAGACCCTTGGCTGGCTGCGTGCAAAGCATGCTCTTGATAACAGTAGAGTTGACGTGGCAAAGGCGGCGGTGCAAGAGAAGTATGTGCTGCAGAGAGAGTGAACTGGTGACAAACACATGGCAAGAGTTGGCAGTTGGCGAGGAGATAGGAAGGTTCAGAAAAGCACGGCACATGCCACATACTACCACGGGCGGTGGCATGCAGAACTACATGACCAGATGGAAGCAACGATACAGTGCCAATACCATGGGAGAGCAAGACGTCCATCCTCATGCGGTCAAGTGCAGTGACAGACAGAAGGTTGCGCTCAAGAATAGGGATGAAGAGGATGTTGGTTAAAAACATTGTCAGAAGGACCACGGAAACGAACAACATCGACGCCACGAACGGGTAAGACCTGACCAGATTCCATCCGAACACCAGTAACATCGGTAACAGGGCCAAGGGTAGTGAAGGCCTTGCAGGAGGTCGTCATATGATGGGTGGCCCTGGAGTCCATGATCTAGGTCTAGGACGCGCCCTGGACAGGTGTCGCTAGATCATAAGCGGTCACATGGCGGTGAGCAAGGGACACAGACCCGGTAGAAGGGGGTGCAAACCAGAGCTGCCAATCATCCAACCAAGTGAGATCGTCGCGAAACGAGCCAGGTGGAGAGGACACGACAGAGGACAAGGCCGATGAAGGTACAAGGCACAGCCGTAGCAAAAACTCTGTCATACAGGGGAATGCAGTCGAACCAGCAACAACGCAACTTGCACATCCCTGGGGAGGAGGGCGAGGAAGGCTGAGTTGATGTCCAATGAAAAACTCCAGCTGACGCTCTCGTGCGACAAAGTAGACCGACTGCAGCACGACGGCACCGGATTTTAGGAAGGAGGAAGGCGCAAGTGATGGAGGAGCGGGCACGAATGGCTACCGATGATACTGCGGTGGAGTTGTCAAAGGAAGCACGGATGTAGCACAAGCAGCAAGAATCACGGCAATGGTGGCGAGGCGACGCTCACGCTGGCAACGCATGGTGACGATGACGCACGCCTCGCCTATCAATAGTGGACACTTGTACCACCCGTGGCCTGACTACCCACAGTTATGGCAGACGAGGCTGTCACCGTCGGATCCGTTGGACTGCTGCAGTGGGCCCTCACTCTTCTCACCCCTGCGCTTCTTCTTTTCGAACGAGGAGGCGCCTTCGGAGGACGTTGCTGCTGCGGGGGTGGCAACAACCACTGAGGCAACGGCAGGAGATACAAGGAACTCTGTGAGCTAGATACGTGACTCCTGACAAGCCTCCTCAATGCGGAGGAAGAGCTCGTATGCCCAGGGCATGAGGGTACCCTGGACGGCCATCGCGATGAGAACATCCTGGAAGTAGTGAATGAAGCCTTCAGAGAAAATGTCGCTCGCACCACGCTTGATGCCCAGAAGTGCGGAGAGAGGGGGTAGTGCAGCGTCCCCAAGGCGGCGTAAGATGTCCTCTATGCGCTACTAGTAGGAGGTGATTATCTTCGTCTCCCCCATGAGGAAGGAGTTTAACTCCCGGAGCAGGCGGCTGGTCTTGGCCTCGCTGGAGGGGCGATGAGGGCGCTTGAGTGTGTTCCATGCAGTTGCGAGGTCAGGGATGCTGGCAGTGGTGAAGTCGCCGAGGAAGGGCTCCAGGGCGAGACGTGTAGCTGGAGGGGAAATTGGGACGAGGGCACACACGGCACGACTGGCGTCATATACCTAGTCGACCTGGGTGGCATCTAAGGGTAGGAAATAGTAAGGGCACAGGCCCTCACCCTCTGTCCAGATCTAGAAGCTGAGCTCCCGGCTTTGGAAGTGCTCGCCAGACTAAAGCGGCGGCAGTGGGGTTCTGAATGCCTTTAACCTACGGCCGACACGTAGTGTGGAGCCTATGAGAGACGTCACAGTCTGCTTTTGGCATTGGGTGTGTTGCTGCGCCAGGTACTACGTGGCATAAGATACCACAGAGCTCGCGTACTCAGGTGGAACAAAGGGTGCTTGTGGATGTTGCTGCTCCAGTTGCTACTACGGCTGCTCATGCTGCTGCTGCGGCTACTATTGCGATAGTTGTGTTGGCGGCTACAGTTTTGCCTGTTATTGTGTCATCGTTTCGAGTTGCTGGCGTAAGGCGGCAAGGGAATCTGTCCAGCTAGCATGACCGATGACAGATTCTGTGGGGTGCTGATGTTGATGTGTCTGATTCAGCTGCTATAGCGACGGATGTTACTCCAGCAGTTGCTACTACTACTTTTGCTTTGGCTGCTGTTACTACTGTTGCTATTGTTGCGGCTACTACTACTGCTATTGCTGCTATAGTTGTAGCGGTGGCAGCTGCTGCTACTACTGCTACTATTGTTGCTGCTGCTGTTGCTACTGCGGCGGCTACTGTTCCGGCAATTGTAGCAGCAGCAGCTGTTGCTGTTGCTACTATTGCTACTACTATTGTTGCTGATGTTGATGTAGCGGCGGTAGTCGCTGTTGCTACTGTTGCTGGTGAAACTGTTTCAGGTGCTGTAGGAAGGGGAGTCCTCCAACAAAGGTGGACCCCTCCCCACAGTCGGTCATGGTGCCTCTTTTTTGTTTGTTCTTGCTTTTCGTTTTTTGTGTGATGTTGATGTTAGTAATGACGTGAGAAATGACGTCAGTCTAGGATGGCTGACATCAGCAGTTGTTCCTGCATTATATGCAGGGTTGCTATTGCTGATGCTCTAGTTTTTTCCCTCACGTCAGCAGTGACATGAACAGAGACGTCAGCCGATGATGGCTAACATCAGTTGTGGTTGTTCTTGCAGCCATTGGTGCATGAGCTGCAGAGTTGCTGCTACTGTTGTTGTTGCTACAACTGCTGCTGCTACAGCTGGTACTTCTGGTCTGTTGCTACTACTGTTGTTGTTGCTGTTACGGCTATTGTTGCAGTAGTAGCTGATGTTACTGCTACTGCTGCTGCAATTGTTGCTGCTGCTGTGGCTACTGTTGTAGCAACTCCTATTGCTGCTGCTGCTGCTCTTGCTAAGCTACTACGTGCTGCAGCAGCTGCTATAGCTGTTGTAGCGACTGTGGTGGCTGTTGTAGCTGCTGCAGGGCCACCTGTGGGGTGGGAGTTTCTATTGTGTGCCTTTTTTTTTTCTCTTCTTTGTTCGTCACTGCGAGTTGCAAGCTTGTTTCTCGCTGCTCTCTACGAGCTACGAGCAGCCAGCTCGATTCTTTCTTCTTGCTTCTCGCTGCTCACTGCGAGCAACAAGCTTGCTACTAACATCGTGCTACTTGTTGCAAGCAACGGGCTGCTAACATATGCTACTGCTGTTGTTGGCCGTTGCTATAGCTGCTGTTGGCCGCTGCTATAGCTGCTGCTACTGGATGATGCTGGTTGTTGCAGCATCTGTTGCTACTTTTGCTTGCTCTTACTACTGTTGCTTGTTGCTGCTACTGCTACATTAGTGTGCTGCTACTACTGATGCTTGCTATGGGCTACTGCCCACTGCTGCTGCTGCTGCTGTTGTGTACTGCTGCTCCTCTTGCTAGCTTCTAGGTGCGTGCTGCCGCGCTGGTAGTAGCAGCGTCAATTACCTATCCTGGTGTCATCGCCACGTGCGTCGACTCAACTTCAACATTGGTTGGTCGTACCGGCCGCGTGTCCACCCACGCTACCACTGTCATGGGGTCAGTGCTGCCAAAACAAAATTCGACAACATTTCCCCACGTCGGGAGCGTTTTGATAATGCCAAGCGGCGAGTCAATGCTGCCGGAAAAAATCCAACGGCATTTCCCCTTCATAGGCGCGTTCTGGGGACCGTAGGCATTGACAGGACCTGTACAACGATGTTCAAGTGCTTTTGCTGCGCTGTGGCTCTGACACCAAGCTAGAACTACCTAACACAGCAGTTTGGGACATCAGCATTGTTGATGCAGCATACGGGAACCCACGCTCATTGCTTACACTGCCCCCTTAGTCTGCTACACCACCAGAGCCTAAGTCTAAGAGCTCTGGTTTTGTTACTCAGATTTATGTGCGCCAGAGTTAGCGCCAGACAAAAGTTGAAAACAGGTAATGACTGATTAAGAACTAATAATAACACACAATGGGAGACCCCTCCAAGATCTAGCCTCCCCCAGCTCTGTAGAGCTTGTTACTCAGTTCACCAGCCAATCAAAAAATAACTCTATTTCTAGGCATGCAGGTTTTCTCGGTGAGCCCTACAAGACGGCCGACAGGCCAAAACCTAGGTGTCGTCCGTTTTGCCTGAAAACTGGACCATACCATAATACGCAAGCTGCAAACGCAGCCGTGTGGTCAGAATCGGCTAGAAAAATAGTAGTCAAGAGTTATAGCCGCCTCAACCCTGGCGGCGTCTACTCTAGTCTCCGGTACCAACAGTGCCCGAAACTCATGAAACCTGGACCCTATGCATGATACAGCATTGCAAATGCAACAATGCACTCAGACACAACACTGGATGCGTGTAGACAGCAAAAGTAGCGACAGAGACTGCCGGTGGCACGACTGCCAAGGAGGTCCGCCAATGGAGCTAAGCACGTAGAAGAGAGGAGGAGGCTCTAGCAAACCGCGTGTAGGCCTCAGCGTGTGTCGGCTCCACCAGAGGACACTCCATCAGCATCACGACTCACCGTCAGTCATCTGCACGCCAATGTGCACAAGCCGGGAGGACACAACAGAGTACAATGAGAGATGCATGAAAACCAACAGCCATCGTTTCGATCGATAGATCCGTGGTGTCCATAGTCAAAAACGAACCAATGGCGGTGTCCATAGTCAAGGACGATATGTCACTGGTGTCCAGAGTCAAAAAGGTAATGACAGCGGTGCCCATGTTTTCAAGGGTGCGAGAAGAGAACAAATAACATGACAACTGTATCTACTATTTGCTCGAAGTATTCAGTCGTGATGGAATTGCATGTCCTAAACAAACCTCAAATTGGAAATACATTAGGGCATGCAGGCCCATGCAAAATCGAACATGAGCTCTGTGTGTGACTGCGATGCAAGACGGCAAGAATTTGGCTAAGTCTGGAACGCTGAATAAAAAGAACAAGGAGAAAGTACAAATGAGCCCCTAGCGGGCTTAAGTAGGGGCGCCGGCAGCTAGCCGCACCGGGCCTCGTCACCCCTGCTAAGCCCAAACGAGTCAGCGAAGAGAACACACTGCGTACACCACGATAACAATAACGATGGTCTCCTCGAGGCACCGGAACAGCTCTCCGAGTGCCCGGGTCTCGACCACCGAGAAAATAGGAGCTGTGCCAGAAAATCTCCGAATCAACGTCCGGACATCACACACGGCTTGCCGAACATCGGAAGCGCCAGTGCAGCCACCGGGTCTCCTCGTCGCACTGGTATAGTCCACCGGATGCGCGGGTCTCAACCCACCGAGAAAACTCTCCTAGCTTCCGACAAGCCCACAGGGCTACTAGAATGCATCGACCGCGTCTCGCCGGCGCTGTCGTAGGTGCTGGAGAAGTCTCGGTGCAGTCCGGAGGCCCGTCGTGTCATCACGTCCTCCTTTACCATATACCCCGGATGTGGGTATATCCATAAGCTAGCGGTGTCAGTCGTGACGGATGGAAGCCACACAAACCAACACTCCCCCTGGCTGACATAGCCGTCCACGCCAGAACAAATGAACAGAGGCATGGAACAATAATGTATGGCAAGCCATAACATGCATGAGTGAACTCACACAAACACACACACACACACACACACACACACACACACACACACACACACACACACACACATACACACACACACACACACACACACACACACCCACATCTGCTATCCATCTAGGGTCTCCCTGGACAGTGGCATAGCCCACCATGTGTCTGGGTCTCGACAATGAGAGGAGTGATGCACACGCACACAAACCAGTGTAATGCACATCATACACATGTCAGAGGACAAGATGGTCTCCTCGTGACACTTGCGGTACCAGGGCCCGGGTCTCGACCGCTACGAGCAATCCAACACAATAGTATCATCATCCAAACACAGATCATGGGAGGATCTCCTCGTAATAGATACACGATCACATGGTCTCCTCGTGACACTGGTACAACGTACCAAGTGTCTAGGTCTCGACCAACAAGGTGCTACCGTCTACATGCATATGTGCAGGCACGTAGCATGAGCCACATGCGGGATGCTATAGATGCTCACAACACAGCATGGACCTCGCCATGCATCTCCCATGACATCGCGTCAGGTCGAGGTCCACACAAAACTCCCCCTGGGCAGATGAACCTGGCAGCGATGTCCTCGATGAAGATTCTGATGTCATAGCTGAACAGATCCTGGGCGATGAGTCATGTAGTGTAACCATCATGTAGAGATAGCTCCCCCTGTCACCTGCGAGTCGACTCCCTCCCTCAAAGATGAAGTGGTGTCTCCGGCTACGACTCCTCATGTCGCAGCTGCATCACCTGGGGTACACCAGTCCTCGCGTGACTGCCAAAGGTCCCAACTCATAGTCTCTCCTGTCTCCGCTCTGCCGCGATGCATCTGTGTAGTAGCACGCGTGCGTGGATGAAGTGGCAGAGGTGGCCTCCGATACGAGATAGCACACCCTGAGACACAAGGGTGTACTGCCAGAAGAGGAGAGTTGGAGCGACGTACCAGATCACCACTCGTGGATGAAGATGACGATGGGGCAGGTGAGTCGGGTGGATGAACGTGCATGATGGCAGTAGTAGAAGAAGGAAGAGCGATGATGGGGTCAATAGGAGCGAGGATGGGGGAAGCCGATGGCACGCTCACCTCTCCTATGACAGTATATCCAACGAACGTCATACTCGGAGCTCGTGCAAGATCCTCCCTGAGTATGGGTGTGTTAGATGCTGTTGGCAAAAGGATCGTACCGGTAGCAGTGATGCTCCCCTCCTCTGAAAATTGCTCACGCGCTACCATCATCTCTCATTGTAGCATGACTATACGCTCATGCAGATCAGCATAATCTGCCTCGGTCATGTCGAGGGAGCCCATGTCAACCTGGTGTAGGATAAACTCACCCTCACTGGATGCTGCACATGCAGACTCCACAACTCGTGAGTATAGCGCCATGTGTATCTCTGCTACTGAAGACGATGGAACAGGTGCTGCTGCATCCTCCTGGGGGTCAACCAAGCTCGCAATGTACTGAGACGCTGGAACATTGGATGCAGCTGCAGGTGTTGCATTCACATCACAACTCGTGTCTATCACACGAGGAGTGAGCGGTCGCATGCCAAGAGAGAAGGAGAAGGATGAGTCATCAGAGTCCGTGGAGCATGTAGAAATGTCATCTGTGCAGGTACTACCACTCTCAGCGTCCATGTGATCAGCAAGGTCACCAGCAGGTGAACACGAAGGGCAAAACTTAGCTCCTACTGACGAGGTGACTCCACCTGCATGTAGGGATCTGCTCTACTGTCCTCAACTGCCGCCGTAGTGGACACAGGTGTGTAGGACTCTGGCTCGACAACACCCGTCAAGGCGACCAACAAGCGTAACTGGAGCTCACGTAGTGTCTTGCCGGAAGGCAGGTCACTACCACTTGCTCGATGATAGAGTAAGGACCATCATCTGACTCCTTCATGTATGTCGCTGCTAAGTCGTGGGTACGCGAACACGGAGGCTGTAGGAACATGGACGACTCCTCATGCTGAAGTTGGCCCTCATGCACCGTAGATGAGACGGTAGAGCCTACTGTGTCTTCTGTAGCATATGTCCCTGCAATATCTCTCAGAACTGCTGCTCTCAAGAATGCCTGAACCTCCAAAAGACCAACCGGCCGACTCTACTCATGCACTACAACTGTTGTCGTACCGGTGTGCATCTCGTGCGCCAACGCCCCCGGAGATCCGTGTGGAGCATCTCGATCTGCACAATACTCCAATGCCACTGCCAGGCCGCCACCGGTCGGAGTCGCGAGTGGCACCGCCCAAGCACGCAGCACCTGCACTCCTCCTGATGCAACCTGCTACTGAAGAACGTCTGACTCCTTCCCCAGCATAGATGTCGAACTCGATGACATACATGTCTCAAGCCCTGCAACATCCGCCGGACTGGTGTGAGTCTGCTACACACTCTCCTCCAAAAGTATGGTAGATGCATCTCGATCTGTACGAGACTCCTGTGCCACTCCACCGGTCGGATCCGCGAGTGGCACCGTCCAAGCACGCCGTGCCTGCACTCCTCCTGATGTCACGTGCTGCTGTGGAAGATCTGGATCCAACCTGGACAATGAAAGGCAACTCTCCACCATGAACTCCATGTCGGGGTCAGACTCCACGCCATGTGCTGTCACAGTATCATCTGAGTCTGCCTGAGCTGACGCTCGGGAAGCACGGCCCGGCACGAGTGCAGATCCTGTCGCTACGGTCACATCACACAATGCGCGGTGACCACACTCCCCCTTGACAGGTACAGCAACAGAGGCCGGGGAGGTGGAGGATGTATCAGACCGGCGCAAGCACGCCGTGCGGAGCGCTGACACCGACGTCGTGGAGTCACCTGACTGGAACGACTGCATGAAGACGTGTCATCGCGAGATGGCGTTGTGGTTGTAGTAGAGTGGAGGATCAAAAGGATGGTGGCAGCCTTGGACTTGCTGGCAGGTGGAGCTAAAGGTACACCATCGAATGAGGAAGGAGGAGAGGATGGAGGAGATGTGATCGAAGAGGCCGTCGACAAACGAGTAGCAGAAGCACGCTCAGTGACGACGAGGTCAAAAAGCCACTGCACCGTCTGCCAGAGGCTTTGCATCTCAACCAATATGCTCGCCAGAGGTCCAGCTAGGGGATCTACCAACGCCGGCAGACCCGTATGCTGTGGAGGACGCAAGCTCGGACGAGGCTGTAGCCAAGGTGGATGACAGCCGGGAGGGCGTGTCCAACAGCGACGCCAACCGTGACGTCCATCACCACAATAGTAACAGGCAAACGCGCAGGGCGCCTGCTCAGATGTCAACGCACTCATCTCGTGCATTGGACGATGGATAGGTACCGAGGGCACCTACTCCCTGTGGTAAACACCAAGCCACAGGAGAGAATGAGGCCAGTAGGTACTGTCACTCGTGGAGGTCACGGCGTCCAGGTCAGCAAACGTGACCAAACAGGACAAGGTGCACTACCACAGCACGCCTCGAGACTACAGTCTGACTAACTGTGGCCACTAATGCTGCTATCACTAATAGAGCGAAGACTTCTCCAAGTCGAGAAGGGGTGGCGGCTGCAGGTGTGGCCGCTGCTTCAAGCGGTAGACGACCCAGCCCTCGGAGATGGTAAGACTCGAATCTGCCGACGATCCTACGGGGTGAAGTGAGCGCACCAATCCACGGGCTCCAGGTAGACGCCGGTCCAGGACGCGTCTCGGAGCGGAGATCGCCGCCGACAACCGTCCGCTATCGGCTGAGAAGGCAAAAGTGCAAGCTCTCGCGCAGCCGCCGCACTATGTAGTCGTCGACACTCTACCGTCTAATGTTGCTATTACGGCTATGAGAGCTGCTGCTGCTACAGCCTAGTAGTTGGAAGATCATCCCCTTTTTTATGTTTTTTTTCTCTCTCTTGCCCTCGGCCACCCCCCTTTTTTTTCTTTTGCCCTCACCCTCCACCCCTTTTTTACTAGTTCTCCCCTCTGCTCGCCTTAAGCCCTCGCCTTCTTTTTTTCTCTTCACTTGCTTTCAGGCGTACCCCTTTTTGTAATTTTTGCTTCTCGCCCACCCCCCTTTTCTTGATTGCCCCTAAGGTGGGAAAACGAAGAAAACAGGGGGGGTTTCCGGCTTGTCCAGCCCTCCCTCCCGTGCACGTGCGCTTGCTCGCTCGCTCGCTGAGCGAGCGAGTGAGCGAGTGGGTGCGTGGGGTAGGAGGGAGCGAGGGGGGGAGGTCTTGTCCGCCCCTCTGACCCGGCCCCTCCATCGGTCGGCCAACGAGGCCGACAGGGCCGAGGGGGCCCACGGGGCCGACGGGCCCCCTCCGAAGGGCCCCTCGGAAGGGCTCGGCAAGGCCTTCCGAGGTCCCCCTTGAGAAGGGGAGGAAGGGAGGGGGGGTCCAAACGGGGCCGACAGGCCCCCTCAGAGGGCACCCCTGCAGAGGAGGGCTGCGAGGCCCTCCTCGTAGCGGCAGCGATAGCTGAAGCGGCAGGTGCAGCTGTTGCGGTTGCTGCTGCTGCTGTTGCTTCTAATGCAGCTGATGCTTCTGATGCTCTGCACGGCAGCTGCTGCTGCTGCTGCTTGCTGTTGCCGCCGCGACTGTTGCTGCTGCTTTTTTATGCCGACTCTGCTACTTGCTGCTGTCGCCGCTGCTGCTGCTACTACTGCACGCTGCTGCTACTGCCGTCGCTACTGCACGCTGCTGCTGCTGCCGCCACTGCTGCAGTGGCTACTGCTGCAGCTGCTTTCATCGCTGTTGCTGATGCTGCACGCTGCTAGTGTTGCTGGTGCAGCGGTTGATGCATTGTTGCAGCTGCTTTGGTCGCTGCTATTGCCAATGAATACTCACCAAATAGACACGGCCAGCGGCAATGAGATATTGTCCACACTGGAATTTGCCGACGATGTGCGCACCATCAACGGACGCCGGGGGCATGTGCCGACGTCCACTCAGGGTCACACGAACAGGTTCAATTGGTGAATCGTTTTTTGTACCAGTCTGCACTATGAACAGGTGCTAACGTGTGGATTTCAGGTGCTTCCTTGTCAGTACAATGCGATAAGTTTACACCTACTGTTGAACTTTGACTGACACGTTGGATCAACATAGACAACGACGTCCATCAAAATGGCCCGGCACATCATGGATGGGGTTGGACATGGGTCGCATTGAAGGAGCAGTAGGACCAGTATGTAGCACGCAACCGAGAGTTGGGACATGAAGAACCATCATGAGCCCTACCTCCTGTGAATCCGGAACAAGATGTTGGTTTTCGCGCATCTCTCATTGTACTTTGTTGTTGTGTCCTCCCTGCTTGTGTACATCAGCATGCAGACAATTGACAAGAAGACGCGACGTTGTAGGAGTGTCGTTGAGAGGAGCCGACGCACGTTGAGGCCTATATGCAGTTTGTTAGAGCCTCCTCGTATCATCTACGTTCTCAGCTCCAGCGGCAGACCTCTTCGGCAGTCGTGCCGCCGGCAGTCTCTCTCGCTGCATATGCTGTCTACATTCGTCTAGTATTGGATGTGACTGCACTGTTGCCTTCGTAGCGCCTTGTTATGCGTAGGGTCCAAGTTTCCTTTTTTTGGACACTGTTAGTACCGGGGACTAGAGCAGAATTTTCCAGGGTTTAGATGACTAAAACTCTTTATTGCTGTTTTCTAGCTGATCTGACCGCACGACTGCGTTCGTAGCGGTGGTATTATGGTATGGTCCAATTTTCAGGCAAAAGAGACGACTCCCGGATTTTGGGCTGTCGGTTGTCTGGCAGAGCTCACCGAGAAAACCCTGCCTGCCAGAAAATGGTATTTTTTCTGATTGGTTGGTGATTTGAGTAACACGTTCTACAGAGCAAGAGTGGGGAGCTAGAACTTGGAGTGGTCTCTCATTTTTGTTCATTCTTGATCCATATTCAGTTCTTTGGAGTTCTCAACTGCTTTCTGGCGCGAAAACTGGCGCGCGCATCTCTAAGTAACAAACCCAGAGCACTGAGACTTAGATTCTAGAGCAGCACACTGAGAGGGCAGCTGACTAAGGAACAACCGTGGATGCCTGCACACTGCATCAACAACGGTGCTCCCCCAACTTGCGGCCTAGGAATTCTAGCTGACATGGCTTGGAATTTAGGAGTGCCCATGCCGAGTAGTAGGCTGCCCTATTGTCCCCAGCCATGGGAGCCGTGGACATGGACCGAGCCACCGAGTCCGTAGTGGGAATTCGAGTATTATTTCATCGACAAATATGTGAGAAAATGCGTGGAAGCTTCCTAGCAACACAGCCGCTGACTAGGCGTCAGTGCCTGGTCAGACGGTAACGACAGTCACAGGTCGTGCACACAACGGCAAGGGTTTGGCTAGGAGACACAAGACAAAGTGTCAGAATGCTTCAATAGCATATGCAGAGAGGAATAACAAATGACAGGTCCAAGGCATAAATACCTGCCGCGGCGCACGGCGGGTGTCGCACGCGGCAGTCCAAGAGCTGTCCTAAAACCGGCACAAAATCATAGTTTTGGCCGTAACTCTGCGCACACATGTCAGAATGCTACGCCGTCTAAACCTAGACGTGCAGAAACAAAAGACGGACGCAGCGACTGGTCACATGCATGCATCCATCGACTGACAGTGAACATACAATGCAAAAACATGCAAAAAGGCCTCATGGCCAGTCCGCCGAAAGGCGCCTGCAAGACGTAGGAAGCATAGCAAAGAGTCCCGGTGGCATCTGGGGCTCTGGAACAGTGGTCGGCCAGCTCCAAGCTGGTAGTCCGCCACCAGTCGTCGCACCGGTGTCACCAGGGCCCGCCTCAGGGATCTGCACGAGTATGGACATGGCCGAGTGGTCACAGTAAACTGTACATGAACGCCACAAATCAGAACACTCCCCCATGACCCGATGGTACGCATGTCCATACACGTGCAGCACTGGTACAAACACAATAGTGAGTGACACAAACAGATGAGGCACAGACGCATATCCCACACTCAACCACCCTCAGGCATGGGGCAAAGCCCAACAGAACGAATGGCCACCCGGAAGTTTTCGCGAGCTAGTGCCTTCGTCAAGAAATCAGCACGCTGCATGTCAGTGCCAATCCACATGACGGAGATCACGCGTCGCTCCACCAGATCACGAACGAGGTGATGCTCAACTGCAATGTGCTTTGTAAGAGCATGAAAGACACCAGAGTTCTCTGCAATGGCGAGAGCACCCTGGTTGTCGCAACGCAGCACAATGGCAGGTGCTGACTGCCCAAGCTCAAGAAACAAGCACTGCAGCCATACTGCCTCGGCAGCCCCTACGCCCAAAGCAACGTACTCTGCCTCCAACGAACTACGTGCGATGCAGCCCTACTTCCCGCTTTGCCAGAATAGAGTGGTACCACCGAGCAAAAACTGTTAAGTCTCTCCTGTATATATTTTTCTCTATCTGAGTGGCCATGAGTGTGCAGGGCATGCTGGCTCAGAGAGTGGAGGCGACGCACAGTGAGCGCACGCCACCAGAGGTCTGGCGACACTCCCACCGGCTTCACACGTGCTCGCTTCCCTCCTGGCGGCATTGCCCTAGCCCCATCTGGCAATTTGCTGCCTGATACGCTCTTTGGTTCTCTTGACCCAGATTGTGACATAGTTTAGGCTTTCTTGTGAACCTGTGTTAGGTCTGACTGATATAGTTTAGGTTCAAACCCGCAGAGGGGCTTGTGTGCAGGTTCGGACCTCGAGTGGGTTTTTCCCTCGCAGTTGGCCGAGTGCTGGCGAGCTCCGCTCGCCAGCGTGACGGGTGAGCTCGAATACCGAGACTCACCCGGTAGCCCTACTACTCGTCGTCCTGCTAGGCAGCGTGCGTCATGCCATGGCCGCCCACCTATACCCAACTCTAACTTAGCCGATTCTCAACCAAATTGCACCATTCCAGTTGTGTTTGAATCGTGAACAGCATCACATGGTATCAGAGCTGTGATCGCGGGCCGAGGAAGCAAGGGAAGGGAGGAAATCTCAAGATTGCGTGGCGGCTCTCCTAGGGGCGCTGAAGTCCGCGGCTGCTCTAGGCGCCGTTGGAGCAAGTCTCAGC
>SZWC01001344.1:238512-266680 GCA_023375785.1 Penium margaritaceum
GGCGTCACATCCAGCAGCAGCAGGTCCTGCACCTTCTCATTGCCCTCGCCGCTCAGAATCGCCGCCTGCACAGCTGCACCGTACGCCACAGCCTCATCCGGGTTGATGCTCTTGCACAACTCCTTGCCGTTGAAGAAGTCCTGCAGCAGCTGCTGCACCTTGGGCACACGCGTCGACCCGCCCACCAGCACCACGTCGTGGATCTGGCCCTTGTCCATCTTTGCGTCCTTCAGCGCCTTCTCAACGGGCTCCATGCACTGTTGTGGCACAGTCACAGTGAGAACAGAGCAAGAGATGTTTCAGTCAGACACTCCACCCACAGTCCGAAGTTGCTGAAGTGCAGCTTCACGTCAAAAATGGCTTGCTCACAAATGTGATGGAACAAATCCCAACAACCAACATTTGTCTCGGAAGGGAAGGGATCCACAGGCACAAGCACCAAACTCATAGTGCCAATGTACATCCGCAGGCTCTTGCCAAGCGAGGTGGAGTGCAAGGATAAGAAGAACACGGAGCACGAAGGGAGCGAGGGAAGTGCTGCCCGGCCAACGCACCTTCCGGAAGAGGTCCATGCACAGCTCCTCGAAGCGGGCGCGGGTGATGGTGGTGTAGAAGTCGATGCCCTCGTACAGAGAGTCGATCTCGATCGTGGTCTGCGCGGTGGACGACAGCGTGCGCTTCGCCCTCTCGCACGCCGTGCGCAGCCGCCTCAGAGCACGGGGATTGCCTGAGATGTCCTTCTTGTTCTTGCGCTTGAACTCCTGCACGAAGTGGTTCACCAGCCGGTTGTCAAAGTCCTCACCACCCAGGTGCGTGTCGCCGGCAGTGGACTTCACCTCGAAGATGCCCTCCTCGATGGTAAGAATGGACACGTCGAAAGTGCCGCCGCCCAGGTCGAAGATGAGCACATTCTTCTCTCCCGTGCTCGAGTTCTTCTTGTCCAGCCCGTACGCGATGGCAGCGGCCGTCGGCTCGTTGATGATGCGCAGCACGTTGAGGCCCGCGATGGCGCCCGAGTCCTTGGTGGCCTGGCGCTGCGAGTCGTTGAAGTAGGCAGGCACTGTCACCACGGCGTTCTTCACGGTGGTGCCGAGGTACGCCTCCGCAATCTCCTTCATCTTCGTCAGCACCATGGACGAGATCTCCTCCGCAGAGAACGTCTTCTTCTCACCCTTGTAAGTGACCTCGATCATGGGCTTGTCGCCGGCGCCGGCCACCACCTTGAACGGCCACAGCTTGATGTCCGCCTGCACCGACGCGTCGTTGAACCGCCGCCCGATCAGCCGCTTCGCGTCTGCAAGAAGGAGACGGTGAGGCATGTTGCGGAGAAGACATGTTGAATTGAACATCCGACGTGGCCCATCAGCCGCTTTGAGTCGACACGACCAGTCGCAGGTGGGAGGGACGTGCTGAGGACAAGACTAGAAAGTCGCAGGGATCCGAAAATCCTCAAACAGTGGCAAAATGACTGCGACCCAACGGCACTATACCAGATGCGGCAGACATGGAAGAATGGAAACTCTGGCAGGCACGAAGAGTCAATGGTGATTGGCGCCAGACGAAGACGGTGACGTACCAAAGACAGTGTTGATGGGGTTCATCGCCACTTGGTTCTTCGCCGCATCGCCAATGAGCCGCTCGGTGTCCGTGAATGCGACGTAGGATGGGGTGGTGCGGTTGCCCTGGTCGGCGATGATCTCCACTCTGTCGTGCTGCCACACTCCCACGCAGCTGTACGTGGTGCCGAGGTCGATGCCAATGGCGGGCCCGTCTTTCGCCATTATTGCTCACTGGAGACAAGTCGTGGACGGATTGGCCACCTCTATCGTTTCTTTGCGAACTTAGTGCACATGTCCCGTAAACGGTCGAAGAGAGCTGTTCGATATCACTATACCAATCTCAATGAGTCCGCATGTCTTTAAGTAGGGGGAGGGGCAGCCAGTCATTCCAGCATGCGCTGACCGCGCTGTCGACTTCGAGAAGTTTCTAGCCCCTGCGGTCTCCCTCCTGCTCCAGTCTTGTCAACGACAGTGGTGGTCTGAAGGGAGACAATTCGGGATGAAGTAGTCGGGGACTTCTACTTTTTGACGTGGCACAGATCACGCCCGCGTCGTTTTCTGTCAAATGGCAAGATTTGGACAGCAGCAGCTGGAAGCTAGTGCACGACAAAAATGCACAGACATTTCGCAGTATACCCTTAAAAACTTTGAATTCGATGTTCACTACTTTTTGCCTCATCTAATTTCGTCCACAACTAACTTTCATCGAATTCAAAGATACCATCTAAATAATTACAAAATAAAATAATTGAAATCAAGAAAATATCACCATAATTTCAGAGCTTGGCGCCCTCGGTTCATTACCACTTTTTTTGTTGGAGAAAACTGCATACGGGTATTATATGTTGAAGAAGTTTGGTTCAACAAACATCAGTTTGTCGAACTAAACGCTGCTCCGCTCCCCTACGGTCCCACTGCCCCGCAGACTCGTTGCACTACTGATTTGATGCCCTACTGCCTCGCTGCAACTCTGATTTGCTGCCACCCTGATTAGACGGCCCGGTGCACCCGCTCAACTACGTTCGCGCCATCGACGAGCATTCGACCGTTCAAAAACAAATGCCCTAATGTTGAAGCGAAGTCAACATTCATCCAAAACAATTGCATGACCCGGACAAATGATCGAATTCAAGGCCCCACCCCTCTACTTTCGTCGACTTCAAACGTGCCACCTAAATAATTTGAAGCCGAGAAAGAGCTCGTGGAATTATTTATGGAACAGGTAAATAATTGAATTCAAAGTTTTTTGAATGGACAAGCAGAAAATGCAGAATGGACGAGCAGAAAATGCCGGATGACATAGCAATCTTACGTTAACCACTTTTCAAGGGTACTGTAAACTAGAGGTTACTTAGATGCCTTCCGTTTCACACGTCGACATAAGCTACATGATACAGTAGAGCCGATGCATGAAATACTAGAAAAATGACATTTTGTTAAATATCGACACATGGAACATTTAATAATCCTATCCGACAAACACATGCAAACGATCGATCAAACGCATCTACGACCTCCATGAACATCAAACATGACATTGAATAACACCACAATTCATCCAAGATTGTTGAATTTGAATGAACGAGGCATAGCAACAAACATCACGAGTCGTTGCCTTCTTGCGTTTGTTATAGAGGATGAAGCGACAACGTCATTCTACACAACCAAAAACGTTAACTCATTTGAAGAAAATATGGTATGGTCTACATTAATGGAGGCACAGATGTCTGTTGTTTGTAACTAGAGTCGCAAAAGAAACAATGTGGACTCGCGTTCCTTTGATGTTTTAGGAGCAAAATCTAGCCAGAATCGTAGACGTCTTTTGTTTCATGCCATTGGACATGTTACACTTCCAAAACTGACCACACTGACATACAAGTGGTCTCAAAACATTACAAAATTGATTTTGTTCCATGTTTCATCAATCGGGTTCCTCTTCCAAACAGCAAAAAATTTTGGTGTCTCGTTGTTTAGAAAGGGATTTTTTTGCAATCGTACATCTCTCACATTGCATGCAAAAGCGATGCAATGCCGCAAATTCTGACGACTTGGAACCGGATTTGTTCTTCGTTTTAGGGACATTAATAATTCTTGGAACCATGTTTCTTTGCCAATTCAAAAAGAAACATTCCGGAACGTGATTGCCTCATGTGTCAAGGGTGACAAATAAACCAGACTTAGTTTATACCTCATTTAAAGAACTTTGACACCAATGGAACCATAGTAACTTGCCAAGGTATGCCTCCACAATATCCTCCTTCTTCATCAGCACCATGGACAAGACCTCCTGTGTAGAGAACGTCTTTTTCTCGCCCTTGTGGGTGATCTCGATCATAGGCTTATTGTTGGTGCTTGCCACAACCTTGAACGACTATAGCTTCACGTCTTCCTACACAGACGCATCGTTGAATCGCCGCCCGATTAGCAGCTTGGCATCTACAAGTGAGATAAGTTCAGGAAATTTAAAACGACATTTGGTTGTGCTCCAACATAGCCCATGCCAGATCTACCTAGAGGAGTTGCTCCTCAAACTGTCTATTTGTCTTCAGAAGCAACAGTGTGCTAACACAAAAATAAGTGGAAAACTCCAACTTGCACCCATATCACAAATAGTGTTTAACTGACAGACGATGACAATAGTATGTGTGTTTTCAGCCCAAAGTGAAATGAGTAAGATGGTCGACCACTTAGTCAAGGTACCAAAGATTGTTACGATGGGGTTAATTCACACTTGGTTCTTTACGGTATTGCGGATGAGCGCCTCTATGTTGGTCAGGGAAACATATGACAGGGTGGTATGGTTGCCCTTGTCATTCGCGATAACCTCCACTTTGTTATGTTGCCAAAATCAAACGCAGGTGTATGTGGTGTCAAGGTTGATGTCGATGGTTAGCCCATCCATTGCCTTCGCTGCTCAGACCTAGCTCCTTATTATTGGTAAAGGAGACTGCAAGGAGCTCTGACTACACAACAGGGGCTTCTTGTTTGTATTAGGGAAAGTAGATGAGTGTGTTTAAGAAAGTGTGGAAAACTCGAATTATAAACAAGGAAGTTGCCACAAACATTTTTGTAGGGCCACCAAGGTAGCCCAACAAGGAGACGTAGCCAGCCAGATGATTTCTCAACCAAACTATTTCAAAAACATCATTTTTGCGTAGTTGCAAAAGTTCTCAAAGATTTTGGGAGAGACGATGCACATGAGGGATGAAAAGAAACATTGTTTGTCTTGAGTTAGCACAATTTATGTGAATGACTTTTTATATGAGAAATCAAGAGGATTGCATGGTCCAGATGAAATGTCTTGCACTAGCTGACGAGATAACATACATGAACCAGGTCGCGCGCATCAATTTCCCAATGCGATTTCACAAAAAAAATCTTATATTAATGGTTTTGTTTATTGAGTGCATAAGATGTACATCAAATTTTAAATGCCTACAATAGGTTATACAAATCCGTGAGTAGTTTCCTACATGTGAAAAACATTGAAGCACTAACAAAACCAACAACTTCGACGTGACTCTTGCTACTTCTATTGTGTAGTTCTTGAGTGTGTTTGGGAGGGATAGAAAGTGGGAACAAAGGACAGGTCTCACATCACGCCGGGGATCCTTTCATGAAACCGAACCATTCCACTACCTTCAAAATGGAAGAACAAAATGAAGACACATAAGTTAAGATGCATATCATGAAAATAAGCTCATATGCTGGACGGAATAATCAAGTAAACAATAGATCAGGTACTACATATTTTGTTATGTATTTTGGAAAACGATAAGATCTTAGTAGACACATCTCAGAAATGTTCCCGTCCAAAATTGCAATCCTCGACACACTTTGAGGATCCTAAAGAAACATAATGGTATAGTGAAAAGTTGAAGAGGACGACAACTATGTTATAAAACAATGGTGAAAATGTCGATTCCTCCTAATTTGTATCCCATAGCCCTCATGTACCCCTCCGTCGGAACAAAAAGTCACATTCGTCCCTTCTCTGGAACAATAAGCCTCATATACCCCTCCTTCAGAGCGATAAGCTCCATTAGTCCCTGTCAAACAACAAAAAGCACTGTTTGTGCCCTCCCCCTCCGTTTCCACCAAACAACGGAGTACGTTGTAACTTAAACATGGCAAAATTGGGCATGCACTGTTCAAATGCCGTCCTCCAATGCGACCTTCGCGATGGAGGATAGGTAAAGATTCAATGGGTGGGGATATTGGGGGGGAGATTGCCGGTCGACGTCCTTTAGTTGCAACTTTGTCGTCCGCCGCTAGATCCCCACACCCCTTGTCATGCCGAATGGACAGGTTGAATTTACGATGCAGAACACAATTTGAAATTCGAGATGCTTTAGCAACTTTTAATAAGCAATAAGTGCACATGAATTGTTGATTTTCTAAGACAGGAACCAAGGGCTAGAGCCCTCGCTAGTAGGATCTTTGGGTGATCAGTATTCTAGCTTGTACAATAGCAGGAGAAGGGATGGGGACTTTGGACTAAAATCTTTATTTATGTTAAGCACACGTATGGTGCACGGTAACGCTAAGCACACGAGGCTAACACATCTCCTCTACCACAGAGGGGTAACGCCTTGCTAGGCATTGTAGGCCATCCTAGGAAGGGTCTTTGCGCGGTTTCCAAGTTGAGTGGTTGCTACAGAAGCCTCCACCAAGTCTATCAGGCCTTGTCAAGATTATAGGGACCTTGGAGGGATGCCCAACAGAGTCTTGGTATGGGCTCAATAGTCAGAGGTTTGGGCGAAGTTTAATTCTTACAAAATGTTGAGATAAACTGAACTAAAGGAGCTCTACATTTTTTACCTGTGGATCTGGAAAGTTGACCACCTAAACAAGAAGCTTCCTTCAGGTGGTTCAGGTCTATTGCCTCTTAAGGAAGCTTCCTTCCAGGAGAAGCTTCATCTAGTTCAAAGTTTTTACTAGCATCCCTCATACCCTAGAGAGAAGCTCTCTCCTTGAGGAAGCTTTGTCAAGTCTTCAGGTGGAGTTTCACATCGAGTTTGCTTGCTCTTTTGGCTTTCCTCTGATGGTCGTTGATCTTGTCGTGCTCCTGCGTCAGATCCATCAATCAAGAGCGCCCTGAAGCTTGCGTTAGATAGGCCCATGTAGGTTGAAGGGCCCAAGATCCATGCATGGTGATGGTGATGTAGTTTGGACCTCATGCCAAGGGTGCATTAGTCTTACCCAGTCAGTTAGAGGACTCGCTGACCAAGACAGCTGTATAGAGTTGTGTAGCTCCCCTCCCTATTAGAGCTAACATGAGGCATGCATAACCCTCTTGCACATGCTAGCACACCATGTTACACACCAGGCCCTTTAAGCTGCTTAAGGGATAGATGCCAGATTTGTTATGGCCTACATAGGAGAATTCCTTATAGACGTGGACCGAAGAATTCACCATAAGAAAATTGTAACTTTCCGTACAGTGTTCCGAATGGAGTATTGTCTTCACCATATCATAACTTGACACTAGCGCAGTAACTGCACCTTTCAACACTCCCCCTCAATTGGTGTGCTAGTGGTTTGAAACATGTCACTCCTGCGGGCTCCCAGAAAAATCCTGAAGTGACTCCCAGAGGTCTTTGTCGAGGAAATGGCTCCTCCTCGTTCAGTGCAAAATTTGAAAAATTGTCAATATCATCTTCTTTACCCCGAGAAAACTTTACATTCTCTCAACTTAGTGTCGGGATCACTTCCCGACCTGTTGTGGGGATACTGGCATCTGATTCTAACAAGATGTCGTAACTGATAATGTTTTGGTCGAGTTCGGGCCACTTCATGAAATTATTCGTTATCTCATGCAAAAGAAACCTATCTGGTGCTTCATGAAGATGAGGCTGCGCATATTGATTTGGTCCCCTCGACTCCTTCTTGCATCTGTCTTACACCTATGGAGGTGAATGATCTTCCAGAAAATATATTTTTGAGTTATGTGTTGACCTTTTACTTGCAGGAGCAATACAAAAGCCACCCTGGACGTTCAAGAGGCCGTTCTTGATGTTTTTAGTCACAAGCAGGTTATCTTCATGAGTAACTACCGTTGTGTTGTTTCTCTCCCGCTAAAAGACCTGTTTTAGTCCTCGCCGTCCATTGCTTCTCGACTGGAAAACATCGTTCTTGGTCATTTTGTCTATGGTGGTCGCTCGATTGTGCTTCCACCGAATCTGGGGCGCATCTTCTAATTTTGCAAGTGAAGGCGAGGCCTTGTTCTGCACTTCACTTTTTTAGTGTGGGGGACACAACCTTGAAAGTGTGAGTGTCGTTATTGCATAGTCGAGGAGGCACTGTGCGCAGCTCCCTCCACTTGCTTACGCCATGTCCTTCATGCCACGATTGTTTTTATGTTCGCCGCCACGAATAGTGGAAGTCGCTCTCACGCGCTGGCTCTGCTTAGCAAGCGGACCCTCATCTTGCTCCCCCTCATTTGCCGACATCAATGGCAAGGCTCTCGAGCGAGCGGTCGTGAGCTCCATTGCCTCTCTTTTGCTCTCTCACTTCTCCTTTTTCCCCTTTGTCTCTAGCTTGCTACCGCCTCCATGACGCGGTCATTCCGACCTCCCAGCCACGCTAGCTACAATGGCTGCATCAGCTTCTCCGGCTGCTTGCTCGGCAGCCCCTTTTCCTGGCCACCACTGCTTCAATTGTGCAGCTGTGCTAGTTGCGCAAGCTGCAACATGTGCTTCAGGTGCTCAAGAGTCTGTTGCTCGAATGTTTTTCCTTTTTCTTCCAAGGTCTTTTTTCTCATCGCGGCCATGTTTATTGTCGTAGTGCACCTTTGCAATTGTGATAGGTCGCGTTTTGACTGCAAGGATTTCGGCTATGTCGGCAGATCCTCTAGCCAAAGATGGAGTCAATAGTTGGCTTTTGATGTATAGTTCCTTCTCAGCTGGGTAATGATGTTGTGGTGTTGCTGGGGCTATCGCAATAAGCTCAAATCCGTTGGAAAAGTTCTCTTAGTTTATGGTGTTTCCTTTTGGACTTCCTCCGCAAAACGCCCCACACCATCACATGGTCCACAAAAGCGACGTTGATTTGTTGAACAATGATTTGCTACTGTCACCACCGTTGCTTTAGATATCTTTGCTTCATTTGATGTTGTCTCTTGCACCTTGAAGCATGTAATGTTTGTGTGCATAAAGTAGGCTTACGCGATGGCGGAGCTGCGTGTGTTTGACTTTCACGTCCCCTCCACGAATGGCCGCTTCCGCAAGTACTAAGAGACGGCGTTGGAGGTGACACCACACTGCCCCATGCACCTATAGAAAACGTCCTTTAGGACTCTCTTCATCAAAACATCCTTACTTTGTGCCTGGAATGTGCACGAGTTGGATCGTGTTTTCTTTGACCTTTGAATGAATGTAACGTCCATGAATGTCAATGCGCTTTGTTCGACCTTCGAATTTTGTCAACTTTGCGAGGTCAATTGCAGACTTGTTGTCGACAAAAAAATCAGCTTTTTCTTAACAAAGTGAATGTCCTCAACAAGTTTCCAAAGATACGTGCCCTGTTGTGCTGCTAAAGTAGCAGACACATACTCAACTTCAACTGAACTGAGTGTGATGAGCTTCAGTCAATTGCTGGTCTAAGACACTGCTCCTCTGCCAAGAAAGCACATGAATCCCGTTGTACTCTGACGGTCGTCCTCCGTTCCTCCAAAATCTGTGTCGACAGAGCACTCAAGGTCGAGGCTGATTGTCCTCCCAAGAACAAGATGAGTGTCACCTATCGTCTTCAGGTAGCGTAGAGCTCTGTCTAACTCCTTGCACGCCACCCCTGGACAAGTCTTATTGCCACATGCTACGTTGCTCACGGCGAACTGAAGATATGGCCGTGTACAAATGGCTGAGTGCATCAACGATGTGACTCTACTACGATAGTCGGTATTACTCATTCCCCTATAATCCTAATGAGTCAACTGCATATGTAACAGAGGTGTTGCTACATGTCAATCAGGAATGTTAAATCGTTTGCAAACTTTGCGATCGTATGTTTGTTGGCTTAAATGACGCGTATATGCTTCACGATCGTGTTCGATGTTTATACCCAAGTAGTTCTCAAAGCTGGGCATGAGTGTCGCATTAAATTCTTGTGCCATGGCTGCTACTGTTGCTTTGATGAGCTTTCTCGATGGACCTATGATGAGAAGGTCGTCAACGTAGACCAGCACATAGCAGGTAGGCTTCATGTCTGGTGATGGCAGATGTAGGAAGAGGCAGTCCTCATACGGTGAAGGCTCAAATTTGAGAGACTCCAACACTATTTGTAGCTTCCTATGCCAAAGTAGGGGGGTTTGCTTCAGTCCGTACAAAATCTTCACTAGTTTGCGCACTCTGCCGTGCCCGTCATTGTAGTCCTCTGGCTGCTTCATGTAGACGGTTGTATCCATCTCGCCATGTAGAAAGACATTTTTTACGTTGAGCTGCTGCACCTCATAATCCATCACTACTGCAACTGCCAACATGATGTGGGCAGTGGTGTAGCGGCTCATGGGAGCGTAGGTATGAAAGAAGTCTTTTTCCTCTACTTGCGTGAACCCCTTGGCCACGAGGCGAACCTTGAACCTGTGAATGCTCCCATCTGCTTTTGTCTTGACGCAAAAAGCCCACTTCACTCCCACTAGTCGGGACCCAGATGGAAGCTCCGTGAGCTCCCACGTTCTTTGATCCATGAGACTCTGGTATTCTGTATCACGTGTTGCTTTCCATTCTATAGCATGCTCACCCTATATTGCTTCTTTCACAGTCTTCAGCTGTAGTGGAAGCGTGCTCGTAGAGAAGAGAGCTACAAGATGCATGGTGGTGTAGTCCGCCAAGACATCATCCGCCTCATTGTATATGGAGCAGGCCGTGATAGCCAGATTTGCCTCATTGATCTCCTATTCTTTTTTTTGTTGCAACTGTTATCCTAGGAGGCAAGTGAGGCGCCCCGGATGCCTAGCAGCTCGATCATGTAGTTTCCCCGCCGAGTGCGCACCATCTTCAACTCCCATAGTCTCTGTTTTGTTATGAGGTATTACGAGCGCCTCATGATTCGTGGTGATGCGTTTATCTTGGCGAGTGTCGCGGGCCACACCTCGGGCCACCGGCGTCTGATCCGCCTTATCTAGATCAAGAAGGGGGAGTGGCACATTGTCAACTTCCCCTTCCTCTAGTGTCTCCACGTAGGAGTCGTAAAAACTCTGGAGTAGAGCAGACTCACTCAATTACTTAGCCTCCCAGGCTGTGAGTGTCAGGTTCTTGAAAAAAATGGTTTCTCTGCTCGTGACGATGCAATGGGGGTCCATATCGTAGAAGTCCCACCCTTTCATGTTAGGGCTTTGGTCAAGTAAAACACCCCATGCTGCTTTATGTGCTAGCTTACATTGATGCTCCTTTGGGAAATGAAGCAATGCCATGAACCCGAAAGTGTGTAGCATGGTGATGTCGGGCTTCTCATCACGACATGCTTGGAATGGTGTCATTCTTGGTAGCGACACATGTGGCACGCTGTTGTGTACCCATAGTACTTGCCGACGTGCAATTGGCCACCAAAAGTTGTCGAGCTGCGCTTCTAGCAGCATTGACTTCAATGTCTCTTGTATTGTGTGGTTTACTCTCTCTGCTACACCATTCTGCTACGGGATGTATGATAGGGATAACTATTGCATGATGCAAAGATCCTCTCGTTGTGTGGCAAACTCTGTGCTGGTGTACTCGCCAGCACCATCTCAGCGTAAAACATGTAGCTTCTTGTTGCTTTGCCTTTCGGCCATCGCAAGCCAATAGAAGAAGCATGATGGAGCTTAGTCTCTTGTACAGAGAGCATAGCCCCACACCATCCTTG
Organism: Penium margaritaceum; assembly: GCA_023375785.1. NCBI lineage: Eukaryota > Viridiplantae > Streptophyta > Zygnematophyceae > Desmidiales > Peniaceae > Penium > Penium margaritaceum. The sequence continues at coordinate 249,912 of SZWC01001344.1, forward strand.
TGGCATCGTCAACAAAGCACGGAAAGAATTAGTATCCTCCATAGACGGTGGTCGTTGGTAGAGGTCCACAAATATCAGTGTGAACTAGCTTGAGCTTTTAGCTGACGTTGCACTTTGTGGCGTGAGGAAACATCTGTCGTGGTGGTTTTTTTGGGCGACATTCTTTGCAAGGCTCTGCTGCATCCTCACTACCGCTTTCTCTGATGTCAAGACTGTTGACTTGCTCGAGCTTCTGCATTGTCTGTATGGTTAGGTTGTTGATGTGACCGAGTCATTTGTGCCACAAACGAAGGTATGCACCAAAAACCTAGTGGAGACTAGCTGCTGCGAAAGACGTATCTGGCCCTTTTGTTGGAGCTGGTGCTTCAAATTCTAGCTCAATCATGCCGTGTGGAAGAAGACAATCTTCAGCAAATGTCTTGCCTTCACGGCTCTTAAGGATCACATGCTATTTGCTGTCGACAATTCGCGCGCCCCTCTTCATCAACTGCTTTAGTGAGAGGAGGTTGGCCGCGATGTCAGGTGTGTACAGCACATCCCCAAAATGCACCTGAGCAGCATTATACCAGTCACCGTCATATTTCCTTTGCCCACAACAGGCACCTGACATTTGTTTACCACCCGTGACGAAGCCTTTGGAGCAAGGTTCCAGCTCATTGAGGCAGGCCTTGTCGTAAGTGATGTGCGAAGTGCACCCAATGTCAAGGTACAACACATAGGTGGAGCGGACGAACTCATTGTTCTACTCAGATGAGAGATGGAAGATAGATCATGTGAAACCAAATTGTTTTGCCTTGCCTCCATCCTTATTCTTGGCCTCTTTTTTCTCGCCTCTCTCTTGTTGCCTATCCTTATTGTCTGTTGCCTTATTCTCCCCCTTTCCTCCTGAGTTGTTACTCCATAACGTTGTTGTCGCCTTGCTTACTCCTCATCCCACATCCTTTTTTTGCATTCTCGCTTCATGTACCCAATATTCTTGCAATAATGGCACTCAACTACAAGCCGTGAGCCTTCATTCTCGCCGCGCACACTACAGATGTTGGCATTTGGTCAAGAGTGGGCGGACGACTAAGTGGACGCGGAGTTCCTCATGGACAGGCTAGCTGGGAGGGCTAAGCTATGGACACTGTTGCGCTCACACCTTGGTAAGTTGCATTACTGAGGATCCTCTCCTTCTCTCTGGTCAACTGCTAGTCGTGTTGCTCTTTCAGAAGCATTTTGCAGAAATTTGCTTTTGCAAGCTCCGCTTCATCCTTGAATTTCAGTACCTTCCTCACGTTGTCCTAATCCCTTGTAGGTCTGTTGAGGAGAAATATCACAAACACAGGCTCCAACACGGGAGCGTGTGTTAGTGCAAGCTGATCGCAAAGTGAAATTACCTTGTTAATATAGGACTCGATGTTGTCAAAGTTGTTGAAGTTGATGTGCGATAGTTCAATTAGGAGGTGGGACTTGAAGGTCGTTGGACATATAGGTCCTAAGTAGGTAGGACCAAGCTAGGCGAGCTGGCTCTGTAGTCTCCTCGTACATCCGTATTGTCTGTTGGATGAGAGGAGTTAGATGGTCATCTTGCACCATGAAAGCAGCTTGGGTGAAGTAGTTGTACTCAGCCACCACGCTAGACAGCGACCCTGAGGGACAGGGGCGTGAAGTAGCCGTAGTAGAACTTCCAAATGTCGTGAATTTGGGCCAGTTTGAACTTTGTTTTGTTTGAACTTTTGTGCCCAGTGTGGAAAGTTCTCACCGTCAAATCTGTTCACCTTCATCTTGTGCGCATATAGTGAGGCTGGTTCTTGGGGCACACCATCCTCTAGGCCTTGGTATGCCTTGCCCTTATAGTCGCTTGTGGAACTAGCACAAAGCCTTGTGCCACAAGTTGCGCCACATGCGATAGTCGTGTAGCTCTAAGATGGACTTGTGTTAGTTGCGCCGCAAAGGGTTGCGACACTTGTGCTTGGTGCATCTGCTAGTAGTGTGCCATGGGTGGCACCATTAAAGTAGGTTGTGGGCTGTTGAGCCATAAGCGGCTGTAGCATGCCTCCTTATAGTCGTGTAGCCGGCTGCACCTGTGGAGACATGACTCGTTGCATGACCAGAGGAGGGCTTGCTTGAGGCAGATGTGAAGACAATCCTTGTGAACCATGTTGTCATTCCATCAACTACTAGAATTACTACTGTTGTTGAAGTTGCTGTTGTTAGAGATGTTCTTGCTAAGCCCATGCCAGCTGATGCCGATGTTGTGCAATTTGAGCTGCTTGAGCCGCATGTGACTATTGTAGTTGTTACGTCTACGATGCTTGAGCTGCACGGGTAAGTTGCTCCTGTTGACGTACAAGCTCTTGAGCAGATATCTGCTGCCTTAGTGCCTCCCTCTCTTGCTCCATAGCTTGACGTGCTACGGCTTCTTGTTGCGCCATATGTTGTGCCTCCTCCACCAAGAGTTACACCTCAGCGGCTTGGCATTGTGCGTGGTCAGCGACATGGTGCCCCTGCTCTTGGCCCATGCGCATGGCGTGCAAAACTGATTGGTCATCAAGTGCAAGAGAATCTGACTGAGCGTTCTCCTCTTCCATGTTACTCGTGCCTCTCTACAGGTAGAACACCGATCATGCCCATGAAGTGGCGTCACCTGAGTCTTTGACTGAAAACTTGTATAGGTCTTGTGGAGAACATCTCCACCACCAACGTAGTCTGCTGCTACTACTGTTAAAGCTTGTTGAGAGAACCACCTAGAGCTTTGATACCATGTTGATTTTCTAAGACAGGTAGCAAGGGCTAAGACCCTTGCTGGTAAGATCTTTGGGTGATCATTAGTGGAGCTTGTACAATAGTAGGAAAATGGATGGGAACTCTATACCGAAATCTTGATTGATGTAAAGCACAATAATGGTAAATGGAAAATCTTAGCACACTAGGCTAGCACATCTCTTGACCGAGAGAGAGGAAACGCTTGGCTAGGCCTTGTAGGCCGTCGTGGCAAAGGTCTTGGCGTAATCTCCAGGTTGACTGGCCTCCAGGGTAGCCTTCACCTAGGCTAGCAGGCCTTGCCAGGCTTATAGGGACCTTGAAGGGATCTCCAACAGAGTATCGGTCTGGGCTCCAAAGTCAAAGGATTGAGCAAAGGTGAATGCTTGCAGAATGCTGAGATTGATCGAACTGAGAGGAGCTCTGCCTCTTATACCTGTGGATCTGGCAAGTTGACCACCTAAAGGAGAAAATTCCTTCAAGTGGTTCAGTTCTGCTGCCTCTTAGAGAAGCTTCCTTCCAGGAGAAGCTTCTTGTACTTCACAGTTGTTATTGGCATCCTTGCTACCCTTGGGAGAAGCTTCATCCTTGAGGAAGTTTTGGCAGGTCTTCAAGTGAAGTTTCTCAAAGAGGTTGCTTTCTCTTCAAGATTTCCTCTCACGCCCACTGATCTTGTCATGCTGCGGCATCAGATCCGTCGATCGGCAGCCTCCTAAAGCTTGTGTCAGATTGGTTCATGCAGGTTGAAGGGCCGAGGCTCCATGCATGATGATGGTGATGTAGTGTGGACCTCATGCCAAGGGTGCATGAGTCTTGCCCAGTCAGTTAGATGGCTCCCTGACTAGGATAGTCATGCAGTATTGTGCAATAGGTAGCTTCCCTCCCTACTAGAGCTAACTAGAGGCATGGAAAACCCTCTTATGCATGCCAATATGTTATACCCTTTAAGCACACACACCATGCCCTTTAGGGTGCTTCAGGGATAGCTCCCAAGATTTATGAGGCCTGTAGAGAAGAGAATTCCCAGTAGATGTGGACTCGGGAATTCACCCAAAAAAACCACAACTTTCCGTATAGTGCTTCAAATGGAGTGTTGTCTTCACCCTATCGGAGCTTGACATCAGCGCAGTAATTCCACCTCTCAACATGAATGAAAAGTTTCCAAATGATCAAACACAAATAAAAAAGTGTCAAGCTACGAATTAGGCGTAGTCAGGGTCTTTGGGTTGATTCTCGAGCAACGCGTGTGGGGTCGCATTGTGAGTGGTCGGATCTGATAATCTCAATCGAGAAATTGGGGGGCTTTGAGGATCGACGTTGAAGATGCAATGTGCATCTTTATATACTGTGATCCGTCTTGATGCGTCAAGAAGTCAACTGAAAAGGTGTGACTCTTTTGTCTTTGATTCACAAGAGTGGTCAAAGTTGTCAAAATTTTCAGGAAGGTTCACGAGAGGACCGAATCGCCTTCAAACGTTGGGGTGAGAATCAAGGTCTGGACGCATAGAGGATGTTTGTGTAATGACGTAAATACCCACTTGGAAATACTACGGACTTGTTTCCATCCGGTTTTTGACACTTCCCCCATTTAGCTGTGACATCCCAATGCGCATACACATGTGGCGTTATGATGGCAGTATTAGCCTTCGATTAGATGATCGACATCTCAAAGGTTGTCGTAGGGTTTGCAGCTATTATGCCTAGCATCATAGCCATGCCAATTGACAAGATACATTGTTTTCTTCCCACATCATCAATGGCCGAGGATGTCCTCGATGACATATTTGGTGTTCTTGTCTACTTGTACAAGATGAGGGGGAGGGAAATTCCTTCCCGAGAATTTCTGTCCGGGATCTCGGTAGTGTTTGAGTCAGCTGATGTGGAACATCGGATGAACTCGCATAGTGTTGGGGAGTTTGAATTGTACAACCACAGGTGTTTGCATGGGCTCGATCTCAAACGGTCCCAACCATCGTGGGTTTAAGATTCAAACAGTTGGCCCCGTGAAGTTGTCAACAGTAACAAAAACATCGTTGCTGCAATGTTGGTCAACTGCTTGTTTCTTCCCTACTTGCATCCTTGTGAGTATTTGTTGTGTTTCCTCCCAGGTGATGGAGAATTCCTGGCGTTGGACATCTACTACGGGTATGTTACTCGAATGGTGTAGTCCGACTAGTGTGGCGGTAAGTTTGTCGTACACCACTTCAATTTATGGTTAATCACCCCTAAAACATACAATTGTCATACATTGTACAGAGTAAACACATGCATTTAGAAGTTCCATGGTACGTTCATGGAAAATGCAACAGAACATAGTTTACAATGTGTGTTCATAGACATACAAATTCATTTCAATGTTTTAGAAAACAGACATATATTTGTACTTTTACATTAAATGTGTTACAACTATAAGATGTAACAGTGCATATTTCTTGCCCCAAAACATCAAAGAACCATAACCCTTCCGCAGTCACATCTGGGGGGTTTGGGTTTTTTTTTTGCTTGCCCGTGCTCCTGCTAGGCCCCGCGGTAGCGGGACCTAGCAGGTTGCCTTCTATGGTGGGGGGGGTTGGAGCCTGCATTCAAACCATTCGCAAAGAAACACTAATGCATCATCTTGGATGTTGATGTTTATGGACTTCTTCTGTTAAATTGTGATTTTCAATATCTATACATCGACGGTTTTTGACTTTGCAAAAGAGATAGGGTCCACCTGTACATTAGTGCTTTTTTTTTTGCTTCAACCACATCAACCAGATACAATGCCCATATACAGTTCACCAATACACTCTAGCCTTTTGGGGGGGGGGGTCAGCTGGGAACCACCCCCCCCCCATTATGAAAGTGTATTAGGCGAATTTATATGGTGCATGTATTAAAGGATACGTCATAGACATGTAAGAAGATACAATAATGTACAGTACATTGGTGAAAAAAATACATGGTGAACACACTACACGCCCCGAGACACTGCCGTAATACATTCGGTCAATGGCAAGAGGGGTGGAAGGAGTGAGACTCCCGACTACGTGGTGACTGTTTGTCGTGTGTACAGATGCCATCCAATAAGGATACACTAGTGGATTTTTTTTCCATTATCATAAAGGATCCATACTCGGACCAGATACACTTCGCCAATACACTCGGCCTATCTAGGGGGGGAAGCTTGGACTCCGGATGACCCCTCCCCCCCTCCCAAAATGGTAGAGTGTATTTGCAAAGTGTAGCTGGTCAGTGCACCCAGTCTACGTGATCGGTGAAAAAAAGCAAACACTAATGTACATGATACACAACTCCACAAGAGTTGTTTGTGTACAACACACTTCCGGTCGACCCTCCGCATCGACGGCTAGCGAGGGTCAGGTTCGATGATCAACGATGCTGGTCTTTCGATAACCTATCGATGTCGAATACACAAGTGTATCTTTTTCTCCATTGTACAAACAAAGGTACACTGACCAGCTACACTCTCCCAATACACTCTAGCATTTGAAGGGGGGGTAGATTGGACTCTGCCCCCCCCCCCAAATGGTTAGAATCTATTGGTCAAGTGTAGCCGGTGCACATGTCAAAATGTACACTAGTACACAATACACTAGTGAATACATTCGAGGCTCATCATGATACACGACCCGCTACAAAGACCAGATACACTTTTGGCTTTTGGGGGGGGGGGGGAGAGAGGCCGAACTCCGGTAGTGAGGGGGGCAAAGAAAGAGTGTAGAACGTATGGAAAAAAACATTCTTGATAGCACTGGTCAAGTCGAAATTAGGTTCAAACAACACAGGTTTGCTCCTGGCATGTACAAATAAACGTGTATGAACTTGGAAGACAGAAATACGTCTATTAAGGGAAACATACTTTATGTCCTATGGTTTTTCTTCGAGTTTAATTTTTTACATCAAGTTTCATGGCAAATGTAGAACCTACATAGTTCTCCAAGTGAACATAACATGACTAAGTCCCAACATGATTCCGGAGAAACTACCAAAATGCATGTCTTATAGACTGACTGTGTGGTGTGTAAAAAAGGGGACGATTAACTATACCTCGCCACTTCAAACGGAGTTGTATCTGTTATAGCAGAGATATCCAAATCAAGTACGATTTCAAAGGTTGAGAGTTTTTATGCCCAATCTGTCCCATAAAGTTGGCATTATGTTCCAAGAGGTTGTTTGAGTGTCTGATTGGTGCGCTTCCTTTGGCTGTCGTTTTAAGGATGGAATGCCATTCATTGCTGGATACTACTACCGTAGCAACTCATCCGTTTGTGAAAAAAATGGCTATTGAATCAACCATCCCTGTTACTTGTGATGGTTCTCTCTTTGATGTGAAGCCGCACGATGTTGTTTAGAAACAGTTGTACTATTCCTTTGGTGATGATGGTGGTCCTTGTCGTAACCAAATGGGACATTTTTAAAAACCTATCAACGACCACAATGATTGCGTCATATCCTTTGGGTGTGACAAGTAATCTTGCGACAAAGTCCATGGAGATGTCATCCCATAGTTCCATCGGGATAGGGAGCGGCTGCGGAATTCTGAGCTACGTGCAAGGAGATTTTAATCGCTAACACGTGCCGTCGAAGTTGGTCGTGTGACATTGAATTTTGTCCCACTAGTGGTTTTTCACCAGCTTCTTAAGCCTCTTGTCCCTTTCAAAGTATCCACCTGGACCGGTGTCATGGCATACTATTTGCAACATGTGGCAAATTGCGTTTTCTAGAGGAACGACCACATGGCGAGTAAATCCTCGCCGCGAAGAGGGTACGTAGTACCACAAAATTTGCCTTGTTGCATCCGCTAACCTGGTCATAGCCTTGTGTGAACAACTGTCAAGATACGGATCTTGTTGTGGCTATTGCATAGGTGCCTCAAGCATTAGATCAAGTCAGTGGTGGAATGCATCTATTGAGTTGATTTTGCCTGGTCGGTACTCGATATCGTAGTCGAACCTGGGTTCAAGGAACTCCATCCATTGGGTTTGACGTTAGCTAAGGTTTGGCTACATCTTTGAATATTTTATGACATGCTTGTCTATGCATACAATGCATCAGCGTCACTCCAAAATACACCGTAATGTCTTAAATACATGTACGACTGCCATCATTTGTTTCTCCTATACGACGTAGTTGAGTTCCGGTCCACGTAGCTTTTGAGGCATGTATACGGCTAGTGGCTTGCCGTTTCTATGGTCTTGTAGGAGGAATCTGTTAATGGCTCGATGTGAGGCGTGCGTAGCCATGACTTAGTCAACTATTGGATCAGCTAACTGGAGGGATGCACTGAGGTCAGAGCATTCCGCAAATTGGTGAACGCTTCTTGTTCAATTTCTCCCTACCACCACTCATTTTCTTTTGTAATGAGGTCAGAGAGAGGCACTCACACTCTGGCGAATCCTGTATAGAACAATACTAGCAATCGTAGAAGCGAAGGAAAACTTGAACGTCTTGAACGTTGGTCGGCATTAGCCAATCAACGAATACTACCACTTTTTTAAACCATGGTTTTTTGTCGGCCATTGATAACGTGACCCAGAAACTTGATCAAACAGAGATCGAAGTCACAGTTCTAGATTTTTCTTAAAAATCTCTTCGTGAAACAGCAAAAACTTTTTGAACATGTCCATTGTGCTTCATCGGGATGCGGCTCCATACCAGAATATCATCAAGGTACACCACGACAAAGTTGTCAAGGTACAGGCAAAAAACACTGTTCATTGTAGCTATAAATGTTTTTGGGGCATTCATAAGTCCGAACATCATTATCGTGAACTGAATATTCTTGTAGCGAGTTTGGAATGCCGTCTTCTAGATATCGGTGTCTGCCACATGAATCTGGTGATAACCCTCGCATAAGTTAAATTTTGTGAGCATTTGAGTCCCTTGGAGTTGGCCCAAACGTTCTTCGGCTGAGAGCAAAGGATACTGATTCTTGATGGTAGCATCCTTCAATGCCCGATAATCCATGCACATCCGGATTTTACCAGTTTTCTTTTCTTTGAACAGTACTCTTGCCGCGTATGGTAATGTTGATGTGCAGATGAACCCTTCACCAAGCTTGATATGCTTGTGATTACTCATCTTATACGCCCCTCAAACAATGGGTTGGCTGCTCGGCTTTAGCTTGATGCGATGGTTGATGTCCTATTAATGTGGTAGGGGTTTAGGGAGATCGTTCGAGAAGACACTCGCCATCTCTTCAATGAGTGGTTCAACCTCTTTGGGCACCATTGCAAACTTTTTCAGTGTCAATGCGGTTGATGAGTCAGTTGCTACCACTTCTGTTTCCTCCATAGGCTCAAGATGTGTGGGTGATGCAGGAGCTCCCCATCGTTTGCAATACTTGGCCATGTTGAGTAGTATTGGATAAATAGGTTGTCGCTTTTCGGTTACCGTATCTTCCTCTACTACTACCACCTTTGTTGTGTCAATTGTCGTCTTCTATTGTAGACGTAGATATCGTTGCTTGGCACTGCTGATTTCCACGTAGACGTTGTTGCTTTTCCAATCAACTTGCGGATTGTGTTGGTATAGGAAATCTCATCCGGGAATGATTCTTTCATCAATCATTGAACAAGACCCCCAGACCATTACATTCCGTAGATCTCCCACTTGTAGTCGTAGTGGTTCCATGAGTCTCCATACTTACAATCTCCTGTCAACAGTTTTTCCTTAAAAAACCCCTGGTATGGTTTACAAACCCAGCTTGCCAACCATGTCGTTGCTTACGGAGCTTTGTGAAGCCCCTCCATCTAATAGATTCAGTATCGTTCTGTGACTCTTGCATCCTCAAGGTTGGACTTTTAGCGTCATCGCTCCTTGGTCGTCCTCGTACCCCTTGTCAAACTTTGCAATCTCACAAATCCTCAACAGCAATGTACGTTGTTTAGATGAGCAATCGTTTTGTGTAGATCGCTCCTTGAGGACAAGAGTTGTGCCTTTCACTCCTGCCCTTTGCCATTTCTCGACTCATTTTTCTACGACTTTCCCCTTTTTTTGGCCTGTTGCTTGCTCTGACAGTTGCAAGCAATGTGCCGTACCTTTTCATAGTTGTGGGAGGTGCGTGTTTCTTGTTGGTCGAAAACGTCTACTTCCTTCGGGCAGAATGCCTACGGTGAGAAATATGAGATGGGCGTCGTTGGCGGTTAGTGATGCTCCATCGGTCTTCTACTTTGGTTGGATACTCTTTGGATCAGACCACCAACTTTGTGCCATGCCACTCAAAAGCGCGGCCGCGTGGCCAGTCTTTTTTTGTTCGTCGTTGACCCCAACAACGGTGAAGTACACCTCCAAGCTCGTTCGCCACATCCAAACTGACAATCATTTAGAGTTTGCAGGATCAAATTGTTCTGGTGGGGCCGGACGAGTTTTGGGTTTGGTCGACAGTTGGGAACTTCTCTTGACGAGCACATCTTCTCATGCGTTTTCCTTGCAAAGAGCCTCCATCATGACATTGAGTTGTTGGAGCATATGGCTTTTGATCCCCTCAAGCACGGAGATTTGGTTTGCCATTTCCTTGTTGATCTGCGCCTGTCGTCTAGTGTCACCTATTGTTCCTACTGTTGTCGTTGAGGCTATAGGTAGAGACGGCTGGTTTACCATCGTTGTTCCACGACCAAATTGGTCGTCAAAGCCAAAGGGGTTTCTTGAAATCGTCACTACCGGTGACCTTGCCTCCGACAACAAGGACAAGTTCATTCTTTTTGCTACAAAAACGGCTTCAAGTAATTGACAAATTGTGCATCCATGAAGACATCATGTAAATTATCACAGAAGATGATCACATCAATAGCGTTCACTACAATGCTCAAATGCATGAATCCAAGGACGAGCGGCCCAAAAGCCACAATCTCCATTGTGGTATGTCATGGTTGGTATAAATCTCCTTTCTCATGGAGATTCATGAGAATTGATTTACGGGATCAATGGCGTTGCTGGGGTTGTGGGGAGCCCGTGCACATATTGAGGGGTAGTCATAAAGAAGAAAGAATGAGTCGGGAAACAGCAAAGGACAAGAGTAGATAGTGGAACTCTTGTTTTATAGGAGAAATCTATGCCGGCTGATCACCCATACGAGCGACCAACCTTTCAGCAAATGAGGATTCCTGAGATCCCAAGGTTTGACAAGAGATACAAGGATGACCAGCTTGTGATACTGCTACGAGTACAATCCAGGGGTTTTGAAAGTTGCATAATGGTACTCTCACTATTGGATGGCGGAGATTCTCATAGTTTTTCAAGGAAGGACGTGGGTCACGAGCAAGCTTTGAAGACCAAGCCAAGAGTATCTGAAGGAGAACTGTTGACAAAAGACTCTAGAAGAAACATGAAACATTAGGACAAAAAAGCTTTCTGGAGAACTTGTCAAATAAGTGACAAAAAAATCATCCTCGGACGAGATTTCCTGTACGAGCATAATCTGCTAGGGGACTGGAGCAACGCCTCATCCTACAACAACATAGATGGTAGAAAATGACACTTGCCTCTTGTTAAGGGATCTACGATGGCATGGTGGTAAAAGGAAGCAGCAAAGGTGGAAGGAGCGGAGGAAAATATTGGAATTGCACAATTTCAATCTATGTCTTTGGACGTGGCCAAGAGATATCTCCTACATATAGCTCAAGCGAGGCTAGTCCACGTGGATCCAGGGAAAGGGGAAGAGATGATGTTTGCAGTGGCGACTACATCAGTCTCTACATCTAAAAATGTTATAGCCGTTCTGATATTTACCTCCACAATCAAATGCCAATCATAAGATATACCTTTCAGCCGCAAAGCACAATGACAGTGAAAGGGATGAGCAACCACGAGCTAAACCACGAGATGCGCCACTTGTATTTTTTTTGTGAAAGATGAATCTAGAGAGAAGTAGATGTGCATGGAATACATGATGTTAAAGCGAGATTACCATCAAGAATTTCTACACTCTGTCGCAATTAGATGAAATGTTTGACTAACTCTGCCGGGCCTAAAATTTCATTGCTCTTGACCTATGCACTTGCTATCATGAGACTTGCGGAACTGATAAGGACATCGAGAAGATTACATTCCACACCGTATACAGGCATTTCAAGTTCACAGTTATGCTATTTGGACTCACAAATGACCGCACGACATTTCTGCCAGTGATGAACTACATTTTCCCAGTACTACGACTTTGTTGTTGTACATCTTAAAGGCATTCTTGTGTACACCCAGACCCCTAAGGAGCCCAATGGACATCTATGAAAGGTTCTCAAGATTGAAAAAAAAATTACAAACAAAGTCTCGGAACATTATTTTGGTTGTCGTTCAATCAAGTTCTTCGACCACATTGTCGACGACAGACGGATCACCATAGACCAAGAAAATGTTGAGGCAGTTTTTGATTTGTTGACATTGACCAACGTTTGGGATGTCCAGGTGTTTTTTGGATTTTTTGGATGTGTCAAGGACTGCTCGTTGTGATCTCACTCGTAAACCCGCCAAGTGGAGTTAAGGAGATTTTGAAGAAAGAATTTAAACTCTTTAGGAAATTCTCAAACCTCAGTGCCAACCCTATGATTGGCGGATCCAACAGTGGACTACGTCATGGCCACCAATGTGTTTGATCAAGCGATCAGAGCCATTCTCCTCCAAGAGAACAGTGGTGGAGAATAAATGGTTAAGTACATGTCGCAGAAACTACACAAGTTAGAACTTAAGTTTGCGGTGCATGAAAAGGAGATTCTTGCAGGCTTGTATTCAAAGTGTATTTAAAACGTGATGGTGTTACTTAGAATTCCAACAGTGCATCGTCCACACCGACCAGCATGCACTAAGATATTTCAAGACTTGGCCAAAATTGAGTTGTTGACAAACTCAATGGATGAAGTTACTCAAGTCCAATTCTGACTACGACATTGAGTATCAACCTGGAAAAAAATCAAATGGATGCTCTAAGCTGGTGATCAGACTTGATGGCTGAGATCAACAGGTTGCTCTTCAAATGAGAACCTTACCTCGTGAGGCTGCTAGCAAGTAATTACGAGGAGTTTGACAAGTATGAAAAAACCAATTTCTTGTTCAACGATCCCTACTGGCAACGAGGATTCACTCACCATGTCATTCGTCCCACAAAATGAGGACTTGCGGTGGATGCTATCCACCAGTCCAGGTGGAAACTTTGACGAGGACAAGACACTAAAGAAAGTGGTGAATTACTACTGGTAAGACAAGACAAAGATCAACATAGAACCTTTCTGTAAATCATGGGAAACTTATCAACGGCAACAAAATTCCCGGGCGAGGCCATCGGGACTACTCCAACCTCCCCCTATTCCAATCAAACTGTGGGACAACATCGACATGGACTTCATGACGAGATTTCCCATCACTGACAAGGACTATGACGTCATCCTCATTGTGATGGACAAGTTAAGAATGTCGCATCTCATCCCAACGATGACCATCGTCAGTGTGAAGGGAACAACACTCTTGTTTCAAAATCAGGTTGTGCAGCTACACAACATGCTACGTACCATCATCAGCAACAGAGATAGTTGCTTTGCAAGCCATTTTTGGTGTGAAAAAATGGCACATTGTGGTAGTCGGATCCAGCTATCATCGATGTTCCATCCTCAAACCGATGGATGGACTGAGTGGACCAATTAGGTGCCATAAAAGCTTCTCCGTGTTTCATGTAAAGAGCATGGCATTGATTGGGTAACAAAAAATCCATCTGACAAACTCACATACAACTCTGCAACTTCTATTGTGATGGGTAAAATTCTGTTGGCAAACTTCCTGTCACACTACAGGGACTTCAAAGCCAGCTTAGTATTCCCGTGGTTGACATTCATCGTCCTCATTTCTCTATCATTTCAGAGAAAATAGGAGAGATCCTTTCCAAGACACAAGCAGTTATGAAGCGAGCAGCCGACCAAAACTGCAACAATAACGTGTTCAGCAATTCCAATTGCATCCCTCTCTGTTCAGCGCACATCAATCACTGAGGAGACGACTTTGCAAAGCTCAAGCACCACTGGTTGGCACCGTTTCAAATCGTCGCTTGACTTCACCTACCTGAAAGCATGGCAATCCACCATGAGTTCCACATCAACAAGCTCAAGTACTACCGTAACCCCAGCAAGAAACTACCTGAAAGAGAAGTCGCACCTCTGTCTCATATCTAAGTGGACATGGATACATCTTCAATGATTGAAGACATCCTCACACATCGATACCGCAAGAAAATGGCGTGGATCTTGTCAAGTGGCACGGCCTCGATACTGTGCACAACAATTGGGAGCCCAATGACAACCTCCACGACGTTGACCATCTGATCCAAGGTTACTACCGTCATCACCGGGCTACATCTACTTATGTGTCAAGACATCGCATCTGAAAGGGGAGAAGTACATGTCCCATATGTACATGATGTCTTAAACTCGCCGAATGGCCTTTTTTTTCCTTACATTTTTTTCGCACTACACATTGATTTGAGTTGCCTCAATCGTTCAATATCATCACAGGGACTGTTGTGGATGATGATTTTGTAAAGACGTCGCCTGTACTTTGCCATGTTGGACTGCTGATGTCAGCATTGAAACATGTTCCATGCGTCAAATTTTTCATCTTTTTTTTCCTAAGCGGATGAGAGTGGCATGTACAGATTTATTCTAGTTCTCTGTTGGCCTTAGGAAGTCATGGCATGTTGGATTGATACACTTGATAGCTTGAACGCTTACAATCAAACATGTGAGAGAGGTTGTGTGAGCCATTGATCGGGTTCCACCGGTATCTTGGTGTCGTTGGATGGTCTTTAGGCCAGACGACCAACTCAAAGTCGTGCAACGCAAAAGCGATGCCGCAAAGTCAGTTTTCCTATGGTCGTTGTTGAGCCCAACAGCAATTAAGTACATGTGGGAACTTGTTAACCACATCATGACTGTTGGTTCTGCCGATTTTGTAGGATGAAATGATTCGAGGATTGTTGGCAAAGTTTTGATTTACTTATGAGATAGATATTCATCTTGGTGAGGATTGCATCCCGTACACACGAATTGCATAGCTCCTCTATCACCAAGTTGAGGTACTGGAGCAGATAAGCATTAAGGCTCGCTATTCCTCACAACTCCTAGTACAAGTCTTTAGTTATGCAATCTTGTCAGCCGGTGGCTCCCATCGTGCAAGGTGCTGACCTGGCAGGCAACAACGGGGGTGGATGCTTTGATGAGCCCAAGGGGTTCGTCACCAGGTTGTCAATGTTGTGCCATTTGTCACAAAAGTTGGTGCTATTGTCTCATTGTTCGTGTGCTGCTCATCCTCCATCGTTGAATTATTTACCAGCTTCTGCTGCTTGTTGCGAGTGCCCTTTTCCCGTTCACTGCTGTTGTTGAAGACTCGTGCGAGGTGATCACTTGGTAGTTAATGTGTGGGCAGTGCCTCTAATGTTGCCATGTTCTGATTGCGAGCGTAACGCCGATCAAAACGTGGGTGATTCACAGGGATGAGGTACAGAGCATCAGACAAGTTGAAGAATTGGGACAATGGAATATATTTATAAAGCAATACTTGTATTTCAATGAAAAGGCTTGAACAATTTCAGTATGCATATACAATGACGAATGTCACAATGAGGCATATGACAGGTATTCAGCATGCAAGGTTGCACCTTAAGCGGCCACGTTGAGAAGCTACGCCGAGAAGTTGAGGGGCTTGCTAAGTAATCGAAGCATGGTTTCATGTAAGTCCATGGCTGTCGAGAAGTTGACCAATTAGTGTACAAATTTTGATACGATTTGTGGCATTTTTGTCAACCATTTGGTTGAAGGTCTAAAAAAATACTTGAACGGAATGCCAAAGGTCGGGCTAGGTCATAAGAAGAAACTAAGCCAAACGGCATTAGAATCAGAAGGTTGTTGTGTAGTAGGCCACAAATGTAAGGACATTTATGCTCACCTATGGTGTTTGGGGACTAGTGCTTGCCCATAGCAATCTGATTTTACAACATTGCTAAAAAAGCAAGGATGAATTGATCAGACAATCCTATTTCTGTCCTCCTCCTTATAGAAAACGTCATGTCCCACTTTACCTTGAAAGTTACAACATATGTGGCTCCTTGATTATCAGAGACTCCCACATGGTCGCGGTGGTTGGGATTTTACACAAACCTGAGAAACCGAAGAAGATCTTCAACACCTGAGATATGCCGGCCGTTAGCGATAGAGCCAATCCAAACATTCCTTTTTTTAAGTTGATGATGACAGTAGCGGTGACGATTTCACACCAATTGGATTGCATGTCCCATTTCCTCCCTCATTGTCTAAAGAAAACAAGACTGTTTGAACCGTACAAAAAGATCAATAACTCAGCAATTCAGGATGAATTCCTTGGTCAAAAGGTCGTTGCTAGCACATCCTACTGTGTGTTCATTTCACTTCAAGTGGACTTCTAGTATGGAAGAGATAGACCGATGAATCAAACTGATAGCCAATGCGTTGGTGTGTCAATTCAGTGCACACGATGACCTCTAGATTTGCTGCAAACACATCACCCTCTACAGGTGACTAACTCGGCAACATTTGGTGAAACATCCTTTACCAGCATAAGGAGTCACCGCATGAGGAGGCAAAGGAGCAGAGCAGCAGGATCTATTACCTCATGTGTCTCATGCATGTGTGCTTTCCAGGGGGGAGAAGGGCTTACTAGGATGCAACTAGATAGCCAAAGTGCCACTCTCTACGATTCATGACGCAGACAGTCTTGGATAAAAAGACCAATCAAGGGTCACGCTTGAGATCAAGCGCGTGGGAAAAAACACGATTGCTGGTGGGCTCACTGCACATCAGATTTTGGGGAGCGAGCTCTTGCTTCGCCCATCTCCTCTCTCTCGTCACTTTGCTTGTGTTGTCTTACGCTCGTGACTCAACAACCCCTCATCCATGGCGTCAACTGATGCTAAGACATATGCATGTGTGGCCACCCCCTCTCTCTCTCTCTCTCTCTCTCTCTCTCCCTCTCTCTCTCCCTCTCCCTCTCCCTCTCTTCCACTTACTAAT
>SZWC01001344.1:272386-284708 GCA_023375785.1 Penium margaritaceum
AGAGAGTCCCATTAGTATGGATGCACGAACAGAAAGCAAGCTGAGCTCAAGATCAGGCGCAAAATGTACCTAGGAGAGATACAAGGGGCCAGATGGTCCATAAAAGCACGCAACCCCAATACCCCGGACTGGTAGTGACTAACCAGAGCTTGTGCGAACGGAGCGAACAGACGCAACAGGACTGAGAACAACAAAATCACTACGGCGATAGGTCATGTGGTGAGCGGCACCACAATCGATGATCCAGGTGCCACCAACATCACAAATGGAGGACGTCACTTTGCAACGGGTAATGCAGCACTCGACCTCAAAGGGAGAGTGAGCAACATGCGAGCAAGAATAACAAAGGTCCCAAAGGTTGGAGTCATGAATCCAATCACTACGAACAGTTCCATCATCATCACATGCCAGCTATGCCCCCCCGTGGGAGTCATCATGAGCTACAAGAACACACAAAAAAACAGTCTGTGAACCACCCGGCTATGAAAACACAATTGCACCTCCCTGAAACAAAGCACCAGAAGGTGACAGATCTCGGCGCTGGTGTGGTCATGTAGAGCCAGATCGCCATTGCTTGCCGGTGGGTAGACGAGAACTGCTGCGGTGGTGGTCGCTACGCAAGTGGGGGTTGTGATCCTCGACGCGGACAACTGTGAGTGTGCACCTTGAAGGCCACGAGTGATCTGCGCCCAGTCAAGCGGCCGATGACACTCGGTATAACGATGAGCGCCTCCACAATTGTAGTAGTGAACAATACGTCCACTACTATTGGATAGTGGCTTCTGCTACTGCTACTATTGTTGGGCCGAACTATGCCTCTTCCTCCCCTTCTTCCCCTGTGTAGCTGCTGCCACACTCTACATCTGAATCAGGGTAATCTAGGTGAAAGGAGGGGAGGAGGATGTGCCAAAGGACAGAGGAATGTACTACAAGAGGGGTGTCAGTGGTGACGCCATGACCACTGCAACAGGGGGACTCTCCTGATGGGCCACTACTGCTTCGCAAACAGAAGTCACCTGGAGAAAGAGCTGATGCGTCCAAGGAAGAAGCTAGAGGGAGATGGAGAAGGGCTCAAGAGCGATGTCGCTGTAGCCCAAGAAGATGTTTGCATGCTCAAGGCAAACATTGAGTGAAATTGTGCGGAGCGCCAACAACTGTGTACCTCCTGAGGTGCCAAGGTGCGTGTAGATGCGCATGGCCCATTGCGAGTAATAAACTGCGGGCTCGTCGGGTCCCTGGTAAAGGGAGTGAAAGGCGCGAAGGTGAGCTGCATGGGTGGCATGCGTCTCTACAGCAAGTAAGGACAATGCCAAGACCTAGTCTTGACGTGGGTCAGCACCCTCGCCTATGCCGGCCTCTCCAAGAGAAGGGCGAATGTCCATGACAGTCTCGCGTGGTAAGGCGTAAAGGAGTTTCCGCATCACCCTGGCCGCTTTTGAGCACCTGAGCGCGATCTGTAACGAGATACGCAGTGTGGTAGTAAGGTCATACCCCCTCTACGGTGGCTCAGACGTGGAAGATAATCTCCTAGTAGTAAAAGCCATCCTCGCTGACATACTGTGGGGGCGGTGTCTCAAAGTCCTTGGGTTGCCGCTCCGTAGGAAGGGTGACCGCAGGCTGAGAAGGAAGATGGATGGTGAAGACATCGGGACATGGAAAGTCGCTATGGAGGATTGCTGGGAGACAAAAAATGGATATATGTGGAGGTAGGCAACTCCTCTGAAGCTGGCAGAGACGCTCCTGAAGCTGGCGGAGACCCTTTTGAAGCAGGCGAATCTCAATCGCGTGGATGTCATACTTCATGCTTGGCATGTCAGGGTCCTCATCCCAAGGATCAAGTGGTGGCTCGTCGAGTCCTGCTGTAACGCGGTGCCCTGCTTTTTCTGGCATACTTGGGGCTCGTCCGGGTTTTAGGGGCATGCTTGCCATTTCCCGTTTTCCGGATATTCCGGGCGGATATTCGTGGGGAGGTCTGGCTCGATCTCGATGACTCGCAACAGCGAGGAGGAGGAGGAGCGAGCGAGCGAGCGCGTGAGCGAGCGCCGACGTGGGGGTCACGTCGGCGCTAGGGGGCTGTTTTGCGCGAACCCCCACGCGGCGTTTCAAACACGCCACGCGGGGGTGGCTTCCCCCCTCTCGACGGGTAGCGTAACGGCGACGCTACCCGCCGAGGGGTCGTTTCGACGGACGGCTCCCAGCAACAGCCGCGGTCAACGGCGACAGCAAAAATGGTGGCTGTGACCGCGCGACGGTCGCAGCACATCCGGTGGCGCGCGCAGCACGGCAACCGCACCCACCGCCGCGAGACATACGCGACCAACGGGACAGCTCGCCGAGAGACAGAAGGACCGTCGATCTGGACGATCGACGGCCGAGAACTTCTCGCACTAGGCTTTAGTAGAGCACCAGGTTCAGGTGCAAGCAGAGCACCGAGTTCAGGTGCAAGTAGCTTGTCGTAGCAAGCTAGGAAAGCAGTAGGTTGAGGCCTGGGCTAGCCAGCCGGACAATATATATACCCTGTACTCAGTTCAATCTGATTAACCTGTATTTTCCAGCTCTGGCTTCCAGAAATCTCCAAGTCTATCTTTCCGCTGCGATTGTGCTCTCCACACACCAAGGCTAAATCTCCAAAGAGCACTCACTCTCACATCTGGTATCAGAGCCAGAGCCACGCGTTGGGCGACAGCGCTGCCGGAGCTCGCGAAACTTCAAGGAGCGAAGGCACGGAGTACGCCGGACAACGTCGAGGCTGATCGAGAGGGAGATTGCTGGACCAGACTTCAAAGCCAACCCACGAGCCAACCTCTGGAAATTTGTTTTTACATTTCCAGAGCGTCCACACGGTCTACCGTGCGTGCGCGGGAGACGACGGGTGACTCCCACGCACTTCGAAGACCTTAGATTTTTGTCCCGGACTGCCGAATTGCTGCCGGAAATTTTTTGATTGCTACTGAAACGCTGCCAAATTTTTTCGAAGGATCTCCGGTGGCTAGAATCTATCTAGAGCCATGAAGCAGGCCCTGCAGCAGATCGTAGAGCAGTTGGGAACCCTCAAGCTGGAGAACGAGCGGCTCAATCGGCAGATGGCTGACCTGCGGGACGGGACTGGCGCTGGGCAGGTTGGGGCGGCCCGGTCAAGGAGTCCGCCGAGACCAAAGCCAAAGGCTTCGGAAGCGTTCAATCCCTCTGTCAAGGGAGCGAGCGTTCGGACCTGGTTGTTCGCAATGAATAGCTACTTTGGGGCTCTGGGTCACCCTCTTGAGGACGATGCTGTGCGTGTGTCATTCGCGGTGACATTGCTACGCGGAGCAGCATTGGAGTGGTGGAGGCAGCTGAATGTGCTGGCCACTCGAGGTGGAGGTGGGAACGCAGCTGTGCAACATGCCGTGTTGTGGCAGCCAGGCGTGTGGCAAGCTGGAGCGCGCGTGCCGACGACATGGGAGCAGTTCGAGCAAGCCATCAAAGACCGATTTGATCTCATGAATGCCTCCATGGTCGCGCGCAACAAGTTGAAGCAGCTGAAGCAGATCGGCTCGGTGAAGGATTACACACGTTGTTTCTTGGCGTTGTGCTCGAAGATCGACGACATGAGCGAGCCGGAGATGGCGGACAAATACCACGACGGCTTGAAGGCAGAAATTCAGCGCACGCTGGCACTAAGTGGCATCACGGAGTTCCAGGCAATGGTAGCCACTGCTGAGCGCGTTGACGCGCTACGCTACCATCGAGGGGGTTTCCATGAGAAGCAAGAGAATTTTCTGCGTCGAGCAACGCACCAACAAGCTGACCCCATGGAGATCGACGCAATGGAAGGAGGCCAGCAGCAGAGCAAGCCGTGTGGTGGGAACTGTTGGATCTGCGGGAAGCCTGGGCACCACAAGAAGGACTGCAAGAAGAAGCAGCAAGGACGGCAACCAGCAGTGAGTGGCGGGCGGCCATCTGCTGGGAAAGCTTCGTCCGCATCAGTGAACACCAGCTCCGAAAGTCCTTCGACAACTAGGGAGCTGCCAAGTGTATTGCTGCGGATTGAAGGAAGCGGGAGCGTTCCGGGAATCCTCCTAAAAGCCGAAATTTTATCGGCTGGTTTTGTGGATGGCGAGGGGCGCTAGACTCGCCGGCAGATTAAAGCATTGCTGGATTGCGGGGCGTCGCACTCATTCTTCAGCGACGAGCTTGCAAAGAGGTTGGGGCTTGCACGGCTACCCGGGAAGCCAACTACAGCCAAGTTCGTGCAAGGGGAGCTGGAGTGCGGACTGCCTCTGAAGCCTATGAGGATCCGTCTGGGCAAGCTGTCGTGCGATGTGAACTTTTGCATCTGCCCAATGGATACCTACGACGCCATTTTGGGGCGTGACTGGCTGCACCGGTGGAATCCTGCTATGGATTGGGTGCGCAGCCAGGTGAAAATGAAGAAATGCGGAGAGCAAATCATTTTGCCGTTGTGGGCAGAGGAGAAGGACTCCAAGGCAGGCAAGGTCCTGCAGATGAGTTAGGTGCAGCTGAAGCGCTGTCAACGCAAGGGGGATCAAGTGTACCTTGTGTGGATGCGGCACAAGGCAGCAGCTGAAGAGGTGGAAGTGTTGGCAGCGGAGACAAAGCAACCGGAGGGAGAGCAGCAGAAAACACCTGTAGCAGAGCTATTGGAAGGCGTCAAGGGAGTGTTGGACAGCTATAGTGACGTGTTTCCTGTTGAGCTGCCAAAAGGTTTACCACCGAAGCGGGACATCAACCACAAAATTTAGCTTGTTCCTGGAGCAACTCCAACGGTGCGAGCTGCTTATCGCATGAGCGATAATGAGCTGGGTGAGCTGAAGAAGTAGTTGGAGGAGCTGACGGAGCAAGGGTTCATCAGACCGTCGGTGTCACCTTACGCTGCACTGGTCCTCTTTGTGAAGAAAAAGACAGGGGAGCTGCGGATGTGTGTGGACTATCACGCACTAAACAATGTAACAATTAAGAACCGGTACCTGCTGCCAAGGGTCGTGGAGCTGTTTGACCAGCCGAGGGGAGCGCAGTTCTTCAGCAAGATTGACTTTCGCTCGAGGTACCATCAGATCCGGATTGCGGAGCAGGATGTGGAGAAGACGGCGCCCCGGACGCGGTACGGTCATTTCGAGTACCTCGTGATGCCGTTTGGGTTGACCAACTCTCCTACAACGTTCATGAGCCTCATGAACAGGATCTTCCACCCTCACCTGGACCAGTTCGTGGTGGTGTTCCTCGACGACATCCTCATCTACTCCCGAACTCTGGAAGAGCATCAGCAACATCTTCGGCAGGTGTTGGAAATTCTTCGGAGAGAGAAGTTGTTTGCAAAGCTCTCCAAGTGTGAGTTCGAGAAAAGGGAGGTGGAGTTCCTTGGGCACATCGTCAGCGGCAAGGGTCTCCGCATGGACNCGGACGCGGTACGGTCATTTCGAGTACCTCGTGATGCCGTTTGGGTTGACCAACGCTCCTGCAACGTTCATGAGCCTCATGAACAGGATCTTCCACCCTCACCTGGACCAGTTCGTGGTGGTGTTCCTCGACGACATCCTCATCTACTCCCGAACTCTGGAAGAGCATCAGCAACATCTTCGGCAGGTGTTGGAAATTCTTCGGAGAGAGAAGTTGTTTGCAAAGCTCTCCAAGTGCGAGTTCGAAAAAAGGGAGGTGGAGTTCCTTGGGCACATCGTTAACGGCAAGGGTCTCCGCATGGACCCGAAAAAGGTGGAATCAGTGAAGCAGTGGCCGACACCAATGTGCATGCGTGACATCCAGGTGTTCCTGGGGTTTGTAGACTACTACCAGAAATTCATCCGGGGGTACGCAAAAAAGGGTGCGCCGCTGACTCAGCTGCTGAGGAAGGATCACCAGTGGGAATGGGGCGATCTGGAGCAGAAGAGCTTCGAGGAGCTCAAGACTTCCATGTGTGACGCTCTGGTCCTGGTGCAGCCAGATTCATCCAAGGAGTATGTCATGGCGACGGACGCAAGCGACTATGCCATTGGGGCGGTGCTGATGTAGGATCACGGGAAAGGGCAGCAGCCGATTGCGTACACGTCTCGCAAATTGCGAGGTGCGGAGCTGAACTACGCAATCCATGAAAAGGAGATGCTGGCGGTGATCCATGCATTCAAGCACTGGAGGTGCTACCTCGAGTCGCGGCGCTGCGTGGTCTTCACGGACCATTACGCCGTGTAGTACCTGAAGACGCAGCCGAACCTTAGTCGCTGACAAACTCGCTGGATGGAGTTCTTGGAAGGGAGTTTTGACTACGAGATCCAGTACAAACCTGGGAAGGTGAACCGGGCAGATCCTCTGTCGCGGAGGCCGGACTTGAGCCTCAATGTCATCTTAGTGCTAATGGGATCTCTAGTCATGCATAGCTTGTTCAAGCACGGCTATGGCGTGGACAGTGAGTTCACGGGGGGTGCGCTGAAAGACGCCATGTGGGATGGAGTGTATTGCCAAAGGGGGCAGGAGTGGAAAATTGTCGTGCCAGACTATGCGCCATTGAAGCAGTTACTGCTGGAAGAGGCGCATGACACCCACTACTCGGGTCACTTCGGCCTCGACAAGACGCTCAAAGCCTTGGCACGCCAATACTGGTGGTCGTCAATGGCAACTTATTGCTAGAGGTTTGTAGGCAGCTGCGATGTGTGCCAACGCATCAAGGCGCGAAGGACCAAGCCACCAGGGGAGCTGCAGCCATGGCCTGTACCAGAGAGGCCATGGACAGACATGTCGCTCGACTTCATTGGCGGGTTGCCTGTGACGTAGTAAGGTAACAGCACGGTGTTGGTGGTGGTGGACCGGTTCTTCAAGATGGCACACTTCATCGCATGTCCTGAGAGCATCACAGCTGCCGGGACAGCTCAACTCCTCATCAGCCATGTCGTCAAGCTGCATGGAGTGCCGTAGTCGGTGGTCTCAGATCGCGATCCACGCTTCACTTTGCGATTCTGGAGAGATCTAGTGGAGAAACTGGGCACGCGGGTGCAACTGACCACGGCATACCACCCACAGAGCGATGGGCAGACAG
Source organism: Penium margaritaceum (assembly GCA_023375785.1). Taxonomy (NCBI): domain Eukaryota; kingdom Viridiplantae; phylum Streptophyta; class Zygnematophyceae; order Desmidiales; family Peniaceae; genus Penium; species Penium margaritaceum. The sequence continues at coordinate 279,411 of SZWC01001344.1, forward strand.
AGCGCACGAACCAGACATTGGAGCAGCTGTTGCGGAGCATGGTCCCACCGGATGGAGACGGTTGGGAGGAGAAGCTCGGAGTGGCAGAGTTTGCCTACAACTCAGCGGTGTGAGCATCAAGAGGAAAGTCACCGTTAGAGGTGGTCTATGGCCACCAGCCACTGAGCCAAGCTGCCCTTGCTACGGCAACATCTCTTCCGGCTGTGCAGCAGATTGCTGAAGGGTTTGCCACCACTTGGGATGTGGTGCGGCAACGGCTGTTGAAGGCACAGAAGCAGCAGAAGCAGCAGGCTGTTAAGCATCGCTCTGCGGAAGAGTTCCAAGTGGGAGATCAGGTGATGCTGAACTCTACTAACCTGCAGTTGATGGGAGTTGGGAGTCCAAAATTGAAGCCACTATGGGTAGGTCTGTTCCGCATTCTGGAGAAGTGGTCGGCCGTTTCATACAAGCTGGAGCTGCCAGCTCACTACACCATTCATCCGGTATTCCACATCTCCCTGCTTCGTGCCTATCGCGACCCCAACACCTTCTTCCAGAGTCGCGGGACAGCTCCACCTCCTACTGTCCGGGTCGAAGGAAGTGAGGAGTTTGAGGTGGAGAAGATCCTGGCGGACCACCAGAGGGGACGACGGCGTGAGTTTCTGGTGTAGTGGAAGGGGTACCCGGCTGAGCATAACTCATGGGAACCAAAGGCCAATTTCCATGTCGGGGGTACCAACACTATTCTCCAGGAGTATCTCAGGCGCGCCGGGACGTCGCGCCTCCGACAGGGGGGGGTGAATGTAACGCGGTGCCCTGGTTTTTCTAGCATACTTGGGGCTCGTCTGGGTTTTAGGGGCATGCTTGCCATTTCCCGTTTTCCGGATGTTCCGGGCGGATATTCGTGGGGAGGTCTGGCTCGACCCCGACGGCTCGCAACAGCGAGGAGGAGGAGGAGCGAGCGAGCGAGCGCGTGAGCGAGCGCAGGCGTGGGGGTCACGCCGGCGCTAGGGGCTGTTTTGCGCGAACCCCCACGTGGCGTTCCAAACACGCCACGTAGGGGTGGCTTCCCCCCTCTCGACGGGTAGCATAACGGCGACGCTACCCGCCGAGGGGTCGTTTCGACGGACGGCTCCCGGCAACAGCCGCGGTCAACGGCGGCAGCAAAAATGGTGGTTGCGACCGCGCGACGGTCGCAGCACATCCGGTGGCGCGCGCAGCACGGCAACCGCACCCACCGCCGCGAGAAATACGCGACCAACGGGACGGCTCACCGAGAGACAGAAGGACCGTCGATCTGGACGATCGACGGCCGGGAACTTCTCGCACTAGGCTTTAGTAGAGCACCAGGTTCAGGTGCAAGCAGAGCACCGAGTTCAGGTGCAAGTAGCTTGTCGTAGCAAGCTAGGAAAGCAGTAGGTTGAGGCCTGGGCTAGCCAGCCGGACAGTGTAAATACCCTGTACTCAGTTCAATCTGATTAACCTGTATTTTCCAGCTCTGGCTTCCAGAAATCTCCAAGTCTATCTTTCCGCTGCGATTGTGCTCTCCACACACCAAGGCTAAATCTCCAGAGAGCACTCACTCTCACACCTGCTCTTAACATCGGTGCCGGTGTTGACTGTTGTGAAGAAAGTATGGCACCGCCGACTCCCTCGCAGGTCTGCTGTGGAGTCGTGGACTGTCCACGAAGGAGCTCAGTTAGTGCACTGATGATGTCAGTGTGCTGCTGCTGTAGATGAAGTATCTCATCTTACTGACTTCGCAGGTCCTTAATGGCCTGTGAGCACGGGCTCAGGACCCCTGAGGAGGAGGATGAGGGGTCCGTCGGCCCTTTGCCCTTGTCACCGGTCGAAGCCATGTCAGCGCTTATTATAGGTTGGGGTGTCAAACATATGAGATTACAGAACCGTCAGCGTATCTTGAGAATTCCCAACATTAGTAAAAAAATGATGTTTCATCCAACAATTTGGCTCTGTAGGTGCTGACGTCATCACGTACAATGATGACATCACCATGAAGGTCGTCCAAATGAAGTGAAAATTGGAGCGATTGTGTGTTAGAAGATGTTGAATGTAACGCAGTTGTTTTGGGCAAAAGAAAACCTTAAACGAATTTGAAAATGTCCCCATTTTCTTTTCAGCCCAAAATCCGGAAAATATCTAGATATGAGAGCGTTGTTTCATTTTTAAAGCCTACAGGGCATGAAATCAGGAGGGAAAGGAAGCGATGGATAGGGTTTTGCAAGAGCTTTCTAACGAGCTCTTACATGCCAAAAAAGGTGGTTAAATGGGGCAGTTGCATTCTCACGTCCGGGGAGGGTGGTATGTGCGACCTGAGTGAAGCTTATGGGACCATTCACAGACCCCTTCTCCACATCTCATGCATCAACTACGGTTGGAGAGGGTCGGGATACCCTTGGCTGCACTGTGGTGGTGGCGTGGTGATGCGGTAGCAAGGCTGTTTCCGCTGCTGCAATCTGTTGTGACGGGTCACCGTGGGTTGGTGGGTCCTGTCAAGACCGTGGCTTAGGCTGTGGCTCTCACTGTTGCTGCCACTGCTGCGTCTCTGTTGCACAGCTCAGCGAGTGATGCCTCCCTCCTCTGATACCATGAGAATATGCGTACAGGCTTCCTAGCGACACAACCGCTAACTGGGTGTCAGTGCCCGGTCAGCGGGTGACAACAGTCACTCGTTGTACACATGACGGCAAGGGTTTGGATAGGAGACACAAGTCAGAGTGTCATGATGGTTCAATAGAATTTGCAGGGAGAGTTAACAAGTGAGAGGTCCACATCATGAATACCTGCCACGGCGCACGACGGGTGTCGCATGCGGAAGTGCACGGTCTGTCCTAAAACTGGCCTGAAGACACTGTTTTGGACGTAACTCTATGCAGAAAAATCAGAACGCTATGCCATCTGAACCTAAACGTGGAGGATCTCATGCTAGACAATATGACTGGTCTTATGCATGGATACACCATCGAACGGTGGACACACAATGGAAAACATGCAAATCAGGCCCATGGCTAGTCCATCGATGAGATTCCATAGGCTGCAGAAAAACTAAAGAAGGCTGAGACAGCATCCACGACGCTGAGGCAGTCGTCGGTCAACTCCGAGTGGGTGATCCACCACTTGTCGACGCACCGATGCCTCCTGGGTCCGCATCACAGACTTGCACAGGCATGGACACAGCTCAAGAGGAACGTCACAAATCACAACATATACAAGGTCAGACTTTCACGTCAGGTCGGAGTTTTGTGTTGTCGCGATGTATCAGAAGATCAATGTTATGGTCATAATTGGCTGTCACATTACTGAGAGGTAGCTTTTCAAAACAGGTGCTCGCCATGCATTGAAGTCTAGATGGTCGCCATATATGTTGGCGACTTGTTAGGTTGTCGCATCGGACAAGTTTTCCATTATGGAAATGGTTTTTCTTAGGGTTTGAATTGACCAAATAATCTGGGTTGTGACTCTGTTCGCATACTAAGTGTTGTGCTCCTTTTTAACAGGCAAATCCAAACCTATCTGGTTCCTAGCCTTTCGGAGATGGAAACCTGGGTGCGGTGGTCCAATTCTGATGCCGACGTGAACGACTAGACAGGTTGCTTTGACGCTAGGATGATCCAGGTTGTTAGGGCTTGAGAAAATGTTGAAATCCCTGGTTTGGCGTGACTGGCCTTGCTAGCTTTCAATCATGATTATGGTTTGAACTTAGATTTTTTTTTTCCTTTTGCATGATCGATGGTAACAATCTTACACGAACTTCATGTGAAAATTTGTGAGAAAACTTTCTTTATGAATTTTTAGGCCGCTTGTAAGGTTGCCGTTAGGGCGGAGTAAATTGCGAGGCTTTCAAATTTGGTTGGATTAATCTAGTGACCGTATGGGTCGGTGGATAAAACGTACAGTCATCGTTGGCCGTCACATATTTCGGAAGTCAGTGTTTTTAGAGGATTTTCCATGTTATTTACATGTCCTTGACGTTGTTAAATGCAGTGGAGGCTGGTCAGGTCGTTTTCTTAAAGAAATTCGCCCTTTCATGCGTTGGTGAACGTCTTTTCCTCTCTGGGAGTTCCCTTTTGTGTCGTTGTGATGACCAAAGAAGTTGCCTGGGACAAGTTTGCGCAAAAAACAGGACGAGGTCTGATTCAGGTTTTTTGTAGGTATTGTGGTAGTTTCATGGAGGCGCAGGTCTTTCCACTGGTTTTCAGGTGGTTCGGTAGGAGGGTGGGTCGTTCGCGCTCTTGGCATAAGCATGCGGGACAGGTGTCGCCGGCTGGGTCTCGCAGCCATGCGGCCGTCGGCATTATCTGGGAGAGGTGCCGATCCGTTCACATAGGAATCTTTGGCTTTGTGATCAGTCGAGAGTACCTTCTCACATGGATCGAATCTTCCATGCGTGCCGATCGACTCGAGGAGTGGAACAAAAAAGTTTTGCGAAACATCAAATAAGGGTCCATTTGGCCGCGTTCATTTGTCCGCGGAACGGATCCACTGTCGCTTCTTTTGATCATGACTCATGTCGTTGTCAGACGTCCGGATAAAATGTTAGTGAAACACTCGACGTTATCAGCGGACAATGAAGGCGGATCCGACCCCGCTCGAAGTCGGAATCCGAGCGCAACTACGCTCAAAACTTGGAATCCGAGTCGACTGCGCCTGCGGCCATACGCCTGAGGCCAAACGAACCGTGAACAGTTTTACCAGTTCGGCTTTGCGAAACCGAGCTACTGGCTATAATTCTGGCGAAAGAATATTCCCGTTTCATGCCGTACTTGTTTCACTGTCTTCAGCCTGCAACTGGCACCTGTATTTCAGTTTGACCGTCCGATCTGAATGAGCGGGAAACTCAGTCATGTTTGAGTACAACTANCCCCCCGCCCCCACAAACGCACTGCAGCACACAACGGCCGTCCTTAGGACGCTTTGCCAAATTTGCGTCATCACTCGGTCATTGCGTAGTCTCTGCCCCCCCAACTCTCTGTACACCGTTCTGATCCGTCCCAAGGCAGCGTCCTCTCTCTGACTGCAGTGACTTGCGTGCTCCCTCCCGGTCCGAACCCCGGACGATCGTCCTTCTCTGACGTGTCCCACCACCGATCTCGCACACCCGCGCAGCTGATCCCACTGTCCGAGGCAGGAGTCGACGAGTGAGCGAGAGAGAGAGAGTGAGAGGGAGCGACTGCAGCAATGGCGGACGAGAAGAGCATTGCCGTCGTCATGGTCGGTGGTCCCACCACAGGTTCGTCCAATCATCTAGTCTGCCACCATCCCACTCGTCCCTTTCCCCCCCCTCCCCACCCCGACCCC